>PITA01027316.1:0-21114 GCA_004023965.1 Spilogale gracilis | reverse complement strand
ACAGGGACTCATGAGGGCCCCCCCGCCACGGCCCACGGGGATTCATGGAGACCCCACCTTCCACAGCCCACGGGAACTCACAGAGACCAGCCCCGTGGGCCACAGGGACTCATGAGGGCCCCCCCGCCACGGCCCACGGGGATTCATGGAGACCCCACCTTCCACAGCCCACGGGAACTCACAGAGATATCCCCTCTGCAGTCCACAGGAATTCACGTGGCCCCCCTCCCGCGGCCCACAGGGACTCACGTGGGCGGTCACTCCTGCTGGTCATCGTTGCTGGCACTGGGGGTCCGACTCCGGATCTGACTCCGGAGCTGTTCTATCAACTCTGGGTTCTGCTGCTGCATCTGCTGGGCGAACTGCTGGCCGCTGCGGGAGAGGAGGGCCCAGGCTCAACCCAGAGGCCCGTGGCACCCTCCGGGCCACTTCCCAGGCACGTGCCCCCACGGGCTGTGCGACTACTTGGTGTAGGACACGCGGTCCAACACAGAGCCCAGGGACACGTGCTCAGGGCTGGGCCCCCACCGCACCCCTGAACCCCACCAAGCAAGTCTACTCACGCCTGGATGAGACTGGCCAGGTCATTCTGCGAGGGGCTGGTGCCAGGAGTCCCCAGGGGGTTGTGGCCACCCGAAATCATCCCAGACATGCTACAAGGAGAGCCCACGATGCGACAGACAGCAAGGCCTGCCCATTCCCACCAGGTCCCACCCTGTCACCTGCAAGCCGCACCTGTGAGCATCCAGCAGCTCCTCAGGGGGCCGGCAGCCGCCCTGGCCTACCCCCTCCCTGACGGCGGCTGCTGCGAACTCCAGCAGCTCACTCACAAACAGCCTTTGTTTCTGGCTTAAAGACAGGAGTCCTCAACCAGGGCACACAGTGCCATGTCTAGGGATGCTGGCCTGCCCCCATGGCGCCCTGGACGCCCCCGAGAGCGACCCACGCCCCCATCAGCAGTGCTGAGAAGCTGGGCGTTAAGGTCTGACCACAGGCAGTTCTTCGGTAAACTAAACAGAATCACCCCGTGAGCCAGCATTCCGCTCCTGGGTGTGGACCCAGAACCAAGCCCACGGGCGCACAGGGAGGGACCAGCCACAGAAGGCCACACAGGGCGTGAGTCCACGTGGGTGACACACCCAGATCAGGAAGGGGGCCTGGGGACTGGGCGTGCCTCTAAGGGAGATGGGACTCTTTCTGGGGTGATGGAATGTTCTGGAATGAGATGGTGGCAACAGTCGTACGGATGAATGTATACAGTAAACCCTAAAATGGTGAAAATGGGCAAATTCTACGTTATGTAAACCTTGTCACAACAACAACAACAAAAAACCGAACCACAAAAGCCAAAGGAAGACGGCGCTCACTTACAGCTGCTGAACTTGGGGGTTGTTCATTAGATTCGATGCCTGAAGAAAGGAACATATCCTGAGAGGGGGGAGTGCCCTCACCCATCTTCTGCCCCGCCCCCGCCCCCGAGTGCCAGCAGTGGCCCGCAGGGGCAGCCCTGGCCTGCGGCAGGAGGACACAGTGCGGGGAGGGGGCCCCAGGTTACCATGCTCATGAAACTCGGATTGTTGAGCAGGCCAGCGATGTCAAAGCTGCCGACACCTCCTGTCTGTGGGGAAGAGAAGAGTCCTGGTGAGTGGTCGCAGGACACTGGGCCCCGGTGCGGAGACAGACGACCCCTACGGCTCAGATGTCCTCTCCCCAGCAGCCAGGCCTCATGGCCACACGGTGCCACGCCCAAGGCACGTGCCGTGGTGTGACGCTCTGACATTTTGGACCCCTCTGGAGTGACCAATTCCCCGAGAACAATCACCCACCAGTCCAGGGCCCACACCCCAGCCCTCCTCCCTCAGGCTCTCACCCTAGGGCTCACTGCCGCCGCCCTGACCTCCCTGGGCGAGGTATCCGACAGCCAGAGCCGGCCCCTGGGCCCTGGACGCTGCTGACAGAACTCATCCAGCCTGTCCTAGGCCTGCATCCCCTGCCTCACCCAACCCTTCCCACGGAAACCACAGTAAGGGAAACGGCCCACACTCCCGGGCTCCCACCCACTCCCCTCCCCGGGGCCACTCACGGGACTCGGCGTCTCCCTCAACTTCAGCTCGGCTATCTTGAGGTTTGACTTGTAGGTCTCGTTGTCTGGGTCCAGCTCTAAGGCCTTCTTGTAGTAGGCCACGGCCTCAGTGTGCTTGTTCAAACTGGACAGCGCGAGCCTGGGGGAGAGCCAGCGGCGCGTGCGGAGGGGCCCGGGGGGCTGCCCGCCACTCCCAAACTGCCCGGGCGGCCCCGTGTCTGGTGGGGATGGCCTCCAAGGGCCGCGGGGCAGAGCGGATGGGTGTATGGAAGGAATTCAAAGACACAAGTGCTGGTGCCCCAGAGGGATCCACAAAACAGGTCTTGAAGGCCCAGACAAGGGGCGCAGAGGCAGAGAGCATGGTGGTCGGACATAGCTGGCCCTGTTCTTGGATAGAGCTCTTAAAATCCGAACTTCCTACGTCACAGGCATCTCCTGGCTTTCCTAACGACCCTCTTTGATCACACCTGAGTTTAGGCTCATGGGGTGACTTGGAATGGAGCTGATGGCCAAGACGACCAGATTTGGAACTTAAGGGGGGGACCTTGACCCCCAACGTCCAGGAGGGGAGAAGGCTGTCGAGTAAAACTGAATGAGATGCAGAGAATGTCCCTGTTCATGAAGGCATCCCACCCCACTCTAGGGGGACAGAGCTCCCGCCAGGGGACCCTCCTGGACCCTGCCCTGTGGAGCCCTTTATCTGGACCCTTTACGATGAATGGGAACACACAGTGTATTTCCAGCAAACCAGGGGAGCATAGGAAAGTGAGTGCAAGCACTCTGATTTAGTAGCTGGTGGGAGGGAGGGGAGGCCCAGATTCAGGATGTGTGAGCGGGGCCGAGCCCTGACTCTGTCTAGGCAGGCATCACGACTAAAGCAAACCTCTGGATGTCTGGCTGGGCGTGTGGAAAGCACTCTGATCTGAACGGGAAGGGGGCAGCAGCTGGATGTAGGGGTGGGGGGCAGTCCAGGAAGGCAGAGACCACGTGGCCCCTCCCCCAGGGCACTCACCCCATCCTGCCGTAGGCTTTGCTGTAAGACGGGTCTATGCAGATGGCCCGCTCACAGTCCTGCACGGCCCCAGTGTAGTTCCCGAGTTTGCTGTAGGCCGCGGCTCTGGGGAAACAAGCGGGCAGAGCTGCGGGGCTCGCTTGCTGCTGAGGAGCCTTTTGGGGAGGAGCTTGGGCTGCCCCATCGGTCGGAGGGAGGGGTGGGACACAGGGCTGCCAAGGGCTCCCTGTGTTGGGGGCTGCAACAGCCCCCAGGGGAAACCGAGGCTGGAGGCAGAACAGCTTGGCTCAATGATGCCGTGACGGGACCAGGACCTGAACCCGAGCCTATGGGCCCAGCGCCAGGTTCTGCCTACCATCAGGAGCTGGCGCCTACTCTAGGTCAGGAAATACCTGTCATGAGACAGTAACTGACCCCGGGAGAGCCCTGCCCCAGCTCTCGGGCTGTTTCCAGTTTTCACACTGCACTTTGGACTTCTCCCAAGTTCTGAAGCGCAGAAAGGCATCGAGTAGGAAACAGAGTGGCCAGGCTGGTGCAGAGTGCACAGGACCCTCAGGACTAGCGTGCAACCTTCCTGTCAATCTGTTTGTGTCATTGCTCCAAAGAGTCAAGATCAAGAAACTAAAACAACAAGCAGCGCTAGCCTGGCGTCAGCGTGGATGGCGGCCGGCACCCTGGAGCGCGACCCTGTGTCCCCCCTGCATCCCAGAGTCCCCCTCGCCAGCGCAGCGGGCCATGCCGGAGGCCGCGGGAGAGCAGGGGCGGGCTTCCCTGTAAAAGGACCGGCCAGACGTGGTTCCTCGTGGCCAGCAGCAATGCCGCCGTGAAGGCGGGCATGAACTGTCACCCCTGGGCTGGCTTATTTCCTTGCCGTAGCACCTGTGTAGAACACCGCCCCCCGATTTTAATGCCACGCTCCGCTCCTGTGGACACCATGCTGGCCGTCAGCCGCTGACTTGGGGCTCTGGCTGAATGATCACCAAGCGACAGTATGAATGTGCCCCGCCAAGCGCGCCTGGCAGTACCTGTTACAGAAATAGACTGCGTTGGCTGGGTTCAGCTCGATGGCTTTGCCATAGAAATGCACGGCAGCTTCAAAGTTCTCTACTTTCATCTGCTCGTTCCCTAAGAGAAAGAAAACACAGTGTCCGCCCTGCTGTTCCTGTCAGGCCCAGCTCTCCTGGGGTTTCTTCTGAAGGTGGGACAAGCCTTTGGGGGGCAGGCTGCAACACTCAGATGTAGGCTCGGGGTGTGTGTGTGGAGGATGTGGTTTGTGCCCCGCATCTTGTAGGCTCTGGCCTGAGACGGCACGCTGACGACTGTCCCTGCTTTGGCAATGACACTTAGAGACTTCAGTCTCTGACACAGTCACTTTTGTTCCTTCCTTTGGAAGGAACTGAGTTTCATGAGATGTAATTCAAATAACCTAAAGCTTACATTTTCAAAGCATATGACTCCATGGTTTTTAAATATTCACAGGTGTCCGTCACCAACCTAATTCAAAAGGCAGCGCCAACCCTATCGCAGTCACCCCCCGCCCCTGCCCAGCCTCTGACGCGCACTGACTCATCTCTGTTCTGGGTGTGTCACACGCGTGGCCTCACACCCCGTGGGGCCTTCCGCGTCTAGTTCCCTGAGCGTCATGGGCTCGGGGTCCGTCCCCGGGGTGGCGCGTGAGGGCGCCTTGCCTGTTTGTGGCCAAGGAACGTTCCAGAACATGATAGGTCACACTTTGTTTATCTTTTTAACCAGTTCATGGTCATTTGAGCAGTTCTACCTTCTGTCTTGAGGCGCTCTGCCTCAGCCGAGTCCTCCTCTGAAGGCGGAGTTCGCTCAGGGCTCCTCAGGTCCTGCGGCACCTCCTGGCCCCCAAAAGATGAGCTGTTTCAGGCGGCAGGCAACCCCACCGCCTGCCTCCTCCAAACCCCACACCCCTGGCCTCCCTCCTGCTCAGGAGCCCCCCTGAGAGGGCAGCTGAGCTCCGAGGGAGAACACTTCAGGCCAGGCTGGGAGGGAACGCAGGGCTGCCCCGGGTGCTCCGGAGCCCAGAGATTCACCTTGCCCGCGGCGGCTGCTTCAAATATTTCCGGAAGAGTCTGAGGGAGAGCGAGGTCGTGGTCTTCCACAGTCACCCCAAAAGCAGTCTCCAGGCACTGGATTGCAACTGTGAGGGGGACAGAGGCATTTTCTTCTGAATGCAGCCCAAACTTTCAGGCCTTGGGGCTCAGAGAGAGTCCCTCCCCCGCGAAACCCAAGCCAAAGGCCTGGCATGTGGCGGGCGCCGAAATGCCACCTCCACCGCATCACCCGGGGCTGAGCCAGCCGGACACCCAGGGGTTGGTGGCACGGTCTGGGCAGAGGGCCGTTCAAGTGCCGGCCCAGCCTGGGCCCCTCCCCTCCCCTCCCCGGCCCCATACGGCTGCCACCCTCTTGTAAGAGTGAGCCTTTGCCTTTGTCCTCTCACACTCACGGGGTGGTGGAGAACGTTCTGGAACCTCCCCTCCACGAACGATGGGGAGACGACCGGAACACCTGCAGGAGGCTGGGCCTGCGGTGATGGGGGCTGGCTACGTGTGGTGGGCAGGAGGGAGGGCAGCGGGCCTGCACGCACCTTCCAAGCTCTCCTGGGCATCGGATGAGAGCCCCCCATGCCGCAGCTGGTCGTGCAGGAACTGGATGATGGCGTAGGCCAGACGCTTCTTGTTATCCATCTTGAGGCAGGGAGAGACCACGCCCCGGGGTTCTCGGGATCTGCAGACCCAAGCCGAGGCTGTGAGGAGCACAGACAGAGGAGCGGCACGGGGGTTGCGGAGGCAGTGCCCATGACATCTGCCTCTCCAGGCCCCCCCGGACTGCTGGGCCCCGGTCCCCCAGGCCCGCGCCAGCCCCGGCCCTGAGGAAGCCACTTTAAGCACCCTGGCCAAGTCTATGTGAAGCATCAGTTGGGGGGGGACGGTTACGACCCCGTTTCACAGATGAGACGCTGAGACTCCCCAGGCGGAGTGCTCCCAGCCATCCTGCCTCCTTATTCTAAAGAAGGCCAGGTGGCCTTGGCCGTCACTTCACAGACTCAATGGCACAAGGGGGCTCGCAGGGATGCGGAGGGCCGGCCCACAGGTCTACGAACCCTGGGTTTCAGCGGAGCACAAGCCAGACCCCAGGCCCACCTGCTTCTCCGCCCAGACTGAGGAAACAAACTGCTGGTTCTCCAGGTCCTGACACCCGCAAGGGACATGAGGTTGGACAAGTATCAAGGGGTGGGAGGGCAGGAGACGGCGTGGGGTCACGGGAGGAGGGGCCCAGAACAGACCAAAAAGCCCCAGAAGCACCAAGCCCTTCGCGGGCGGTCTGGGGGCTTCTCTCAGTCCCTCTGCCATGTGCTGGACTCCCAGGCCAGGAGCGACCCTGCTTCGGGGACTCTGGGCCGTGTCTGGGTACGTCCCTGGTACCCCCTGGCTCAGGTGGTGAGGACCTGCTGCTCAGCCCCCCGCTCCCAGGATGCCCACAAATGGAGAACTATCCCGCTCCACGTCAGCAGTGCCCCAGGGACAGCCCTGGACTGGAACTTTCCGGGCGTGAGAAGTCTGCTACCTGAGGGTCTCTGATGGGTCAAGCACGTCTCACGCCCTCCGCACCATGCCCTCCACGGCTGCTCCCACTGACAGAGGCAACGGGTTGGGGCTGGGGGTCTGGGAGGATTGGCCAAGGCCGCCGAGTCTACCTGCACAGCTGGCACCCGCAGCAGGAAGCACCTCCGTCGCCCCAAAATGCCTCCAGGGTGGGTGAATGGCCTGGGCCTCACAGAGAACCGGGAGCAGGCCTCCTGACCACATTCTCATGAACCTGTTACCAGCCGCCATGGTTAAACAACACTGGGGAGAGTCTGTCGTGCGGCTGTAGGCTCTCCACGCCACGATGGCGCCAGTATGGGGTGAGGGAGCCGGACACAGGAGGTCACGGGGTGTGTGGGCCCACATGGGTGACACGTCCAGAACAGGCACATCCACAGATGGCAGGCAGCGTGTGGGGGCCCGGGGGAGCGGGGGAATGATGGCTGGCGGGGACAGAGTTTCTTTTTGGGGTGATGGAATGTTCTGGACTTACATGAAGGTGACGGGTACACAGCAGTGTGAATATACCAAAATCTACTGAATTACAGTAGGTGTGAGTTATACCTCAATCTTAGATAAGGAAGAAACCTGAAACGGCATGTTTTATAAGGCTGGCAAAAAAATTAAAGCTCTTCGAGGATGGTGGTGAGCTCCCCATTTCTGGACACAGTGCCCCTTTACCCAGGAGGTGCCTTTGGCTGGAGAGCCTCCCCAGAATCGGAAGGTGTGGGATTAGGACGGTTCGGTGCCTGGAGGAGAAACGGCCAGTTCCAGACCACGGCACCTTAGGGGCGAGACAGGGGCCCACAGAGATCACCACAACCCACTCATTTTGGGGGAAGTTTGCTTCCCAAAGGTGAGCCCAGGTCCCCAGCGGAGAGATCTAGAGGGCCAACCGGTTGGCCGGCTCACCTCTAAACCAAAGGGGACAGACTAAGACGTCAAAGTGCTTTCGTTTACAAGAACTCGTGACGGAACACAATCTCTCTACCTCGGCACTGTGGACATCAGAGGCTGGCTCGTCCTCTGCTGGTCGGGGTCGGGGGCGGCGGTCCCGGGCAGCGCCAAATGGTACAGTGTGCCCAGGCAAGGGGCAAAATCTCCTCCGGGCGATACCCCTCGGGTCAAGGGTTTCCACTGACCCCCAGGAGTGTCTGTGTTCTGTGACCATCAGGCTCCTGAGGTCCCAGGACGTGGCACACGCTGAGTGGGGGTGACTCACAGACACTGGGATCACCCTGGTTTATACTCTCTGACTGCTAGGGGTTTACTCCAGCGTCGAGGGGGACTGGATGCAGTATTTTCCCAAATCATCAACGCAGGGTCTTCCTGCTTGGCCTTGACATTAGGGGCAGGTCACTCTCTGTGGGCGCATTCTGAGCACCTGGGGGTTCAGCAGCGGCCCCGCTGCACCCCTTCAATGCCAGGAGTACCCTGACACGGTGGTCACCACCGCAAATGTCCCCAGACATGGCCAAACCACCCAGCTGAAAATCACTGAAACCCCAAAGCAGACAAGCAAAGGCTCTAAATCAGTGCCAGTCAGATTCTTTTCTGGCCAAAGAACTTTGCTGCCAACTTTCTGAAAACCTTCTGCTTGCACACTGTGGGTTTCAGTCCGCAGCCGAGGGAGCCTCAGTCCACAGCGAATCTTACTTCCACGCACGGCTATGGGGATGAACAACCTTCTGCTCTCCACAAAGTTGGGCCCAACAAAACAAGAGGGCCGCACTTTTCCTCAACCCCCACAGGCACCCTGAGCCTTCAGAACAATCCCAACTTGTAGAGCTTTGGCTGCTGAACAACATTCTCAGAGAAGGCCTATTCTCTGAACAGTGAGTGCTTTATGAGCTCCCGGGCCCACCAGGTGCCAGCCACACAGCGGCCCAGCGAGCCTGGGGAGCCTGGAGTGGGGGGCCCCAGGAGCCGCTCCTCCAGCGGTCTTCACAGTCCCTCCCGACTCTCAGTCCACCTTCTCGTTTCCTCATTTTAAAAACAAAAACAACTTCTACCTCTTTTATTTCCCTGCCCAGAACTGGTCAAGGGGAAAAATGGCATGCCTCACTAACATGAGCCACCTCGACCTTCCCCGACCCCAGACCTGCGGAGGGCCCGCTGCCGAGGGCGGCCTGCCTCCATCCTGAATCTGGACCTCTGCTCACAAACAGCAGCGTGCAAAGCCGGTGCCCCCGCGCTCTCTCATCCTAGCACGTCCCCAGGGTCCGAGCAGGGACTGTCCCAAGGCTTGAGCCCACGGTCCTCACCGCAGCCTGCTTTCTTCTAAAATGCTGCCAGAATGTTCTGCATGCTTGAAGACCATCGAAAGCTCCCCAAAACTTCATGAGTACGCCTGGGTGCCCTTCACCAAACCGTCAGTAGCTCCACTCAAACCCGACTGTTCACCTTCCCTCCAGCCCATCTGGAGACTCCTGGTTCCCTTCCACACCGAGCTGCAAAGCTATCTCAGACAGAACTGGATGCCCTCTTTTTCTGGTAAAGTCCAAGTTCCAGCCTTATCACCGGCCCAGATGGCTTTGAAACTGTCATCCATCCCCTACCCTCACCCAGACTGTGGGCACCGGACAGACATCTTCGCTTTCAACCCCAACACTCAGCACTGTCTGATCCATATGGTCTTGGGGACACGTTAGATTCCCCGTCAAATTCAGAGCCGCCTGGCCAAGTTCTCTGGGAAGCCCAGAAGCGATAACAAACCCTGGGTCTTGCCTACCTACCAACAATTCCCTTTATTCCTTCAACCCCTTTGCTGAGCGTTTCACACAGAGGCCAGCGTTGGGTCCCGGCAAGTAAGACTAGAGCTCACACACCATCTGGGGCGGAGCTTAGCCCCATTCACAGTTGCTCCCCCTTCCTGAAAGACTGAATCATAAATATCAGGTGAAATCCTTGGCGTGCCGAGCACTTTCCAGGCCCGGAGCTTAGTGCAGTCCATGCAGTGGCTCATGGAGGGGTCAGCGATCGTTTGCTGAAGAGGAAACCACTCACCTTCGTTCTTGTGCAAAAGCTGTCACAGGTTTTGTGATGGACTGCTCCCCCAAAACTTCACTTACAGAGAGAGGCTGCAGCTGGATTCGGCCCCCTGCTCACAGTCAGCTGAGTCCCTGGGCTGTTTACACCAATCCCCATTGTACAGAAGGAAAAACCGAGACCCAGAAAGATGGGGGTGGTAGGCTACCCAGCTTATAAGATGCAAACCAGGAACTCTGAGCCCAGCAGTGGGACTCAGGAGCCTAAATTCCAGAGTGCCCTTTCCTCTCCCCACAAAACCTGCATGTGATTTCTTGGGTTCATACCCCCTTGTACACAGCTCATGCTGGGGAAGCAGCACTGGTCCAGGGGAAGGGTTTAACTGCCCCCCTGTGGACACCGTTACGGTTCTCCGTGGGGAGTCCTGGGCACCACCACATGTTAGGCGGCATCCCTGGCCCCCACCCAGTCGTGCCAACAACAGAGGACCCGCAGACATCGCCCTGTGTCCCCCAGGGTGACAAAACCACTGGTCTGGGGAGAGGAGAAGCAGACAGACCAACAAGTGATAGAAAGCCAAAGACCGGAACATGGCCCAGCGTGAGGGATGCAGACTGCACACGTCTTCTGACACCTAACAAACCAACCATTCCTTAGTAAACTCTTACAAGCAGCAGGAACCCGAGCTGAGAATGTTCTGCTTACTTAACTTCACACAGGGCCTAAGAAGCAGGTTCTTCGGGGGTCCCTGTCTTAGAAGAAAAGCGCTGCTCAGAGAGGGAAGCGACGTGCCCCAGCTCACACAGGCGGTCCTCAGCCCGCCGTCCTTCCCACCTCTAGCACAATCGACAGAAGATCCCAGCTGTGAAACACCTAACAACCGCTGACCCCATGGAGCTCTCACTTGGCGCTAGGCCCTGTGGCTTTCATCTTCCCAAGACCCCTACCCCCCAAACCCAACCAAGCACCGTGACGAAGCCCGTTTTACAGCAGGGGTAACTGAGGCTCCGGGAAGCCAAGAAGTTGGCTGGGTAGAGGGAGGCGTCGCTGGGACAGGACCCCGACCTGCGCCCCACGAACGGGCTCCCCATTCAAAGGGGCTGTGTTTCCGGGCAGCAGAAGACACCCTCACAACTTGAGGGGCACTTTCAACCCCCGTGTCCGCCCATGGGCCTGCGAACCAGCACTTCCCGGGCCTGGGGTCCGGGGGAGGTTGACCAGGGCCGGCGAGGGCCTGCCCGACGCCCCCTGCCTCAGTTTCCCCTTCGCGCCGCCCACTCACAGCAGCCATCGGATCGCGGGGACCCCAGCCCCAGCCCAACCTCTCCTTACGGACCTTGGAGCCCCGGGAGCTTCGAGCCGAGGACGCCAGGCCCACCCTGCTCAGCTCCGGGTCGCCCCACTACTCACCTCTCAGGCGGCCGAACGCCGACCCACCGACGGCTGCGCCTGCGCACCGGGGCGCTGCCCGGCCCCGCCCCCGGCCGCGACGCCTGCGCGGAAGGAGCCGGCTCCTGTTGAGTTTTCCTCTGCGCAGGCGCGTTAATTACCATGGCGGGCGTGGGGAGAAGTGACGTAACTTAGAGGTGGGGGGAGAGCTGGTCGTTAGGGCAACTGACCTCTGCGACCCAATGGAGGCCGGAAATCAGGACCGAGTTCCCCTCTCGAGGGGGAACGGAGCGGTGCATGGTGGGACGGTGGCGGACTCCGGCGCGGTCGGCAGAGCCGGTCACGTGGTACCGAGCCGGCCACGTGGTGTTACGGTGTTTGGGTAGCTGGCGCCTGGAGCCGCGCAGGCGCTCTGTGCAGGGGAGCGACTGTTACCCACAATCTTTTACACTTATTCACCCACCCATCCGCCCACAACGCATTCTTTCATTCATTCAACCCATAAGACGTAAAGGAACACAGACATCTTTGTTTATAGCAAGTGCCTAATAGCCAACAAATACTGCAAACCAACTGTAAACACCGGGAAAGTGTTCTCTCCCATTCCCTTGTGCTGGGGTTATTGACGAGCTGTGAACTAGTAAACTGGAGCGTGAACTAACCCTTTTGGCAAGCGCTGTAAAGGCAAAACGGCATGCCGGGATTATGACTAGGCCGGGGGCGAAGGGGCGGGGATGGTTAGGGAAGATCTACCTTGTAGAGATGGTTTTGGAGGATGAGGAACAAACTCCCGGTGCGGAAAACAGCGAAAAGGAAGATGAAGCAGGATAAAGGGTGAGTGATGAGGAAGTTTCCTAGGGTGATCAGCGTTAGTGTTAAAGTTGCAAGAAGTGTTCTAATTCACTTTTATCCTGTTTAAAACGGAGGCATGTTTAAAGCCCGAGGTCTTTAATTTCTTCTGCAAAAATAAGGGGAGTGGGTTTTTTGGCCATTTCAGCTCTAGTAAGTTCTCCTACCTGGGCGCCTTAGTTCAAGATTTTGTTTTAATGGACTACAAGAGTTACAGGTTAGGATACTGCACTGTTTCAAAACACCTGTTGTTTTAAGTCCTGGATTCATTTACTGAAGCTTTACTACCTTTAACTTAATGGATTCACCGGATTCTGCTGATTTATGTGTCCCGCCTCCTTTCGTTCGATGCCAGAAGTTGGGCAGGATGCTGATAATCTACAAAAAGCGCCCGCGATCTGGGTAGTAAGAGGTCACTAACAGGTGCGGGAGAAAACCTGCACAACTAGCCAAATACACAGTTGTAACAGCAGAAAGGGGGTGAGCACAAATTAATACAGGAGCTAGAAGCCTAGGCAGAAAAATCCCGGCAGAAAGAACCGTAAGCACCCAGGTTTCTGGGCGCCAGCTGTGTGTGGTTTCCATGGAAGCGGCCCTCCCGGAAGGTTCCGCCCTCTCGCCGCTAGAGCCAGTCACGGGCAGGGAGGGTTCTGGCGCCTGCGTAGAGTGCGCCAGTCCGCCAAAGTACCGCCTCGAGGTGTGGGCGGAGCTGCGGCGCGCATGCGCGCTGTCCTTCGGCGCACGCGCCCTCCCAGCATTCAGCGGGCGCGCGGACGCGCGGGCGGCGGACACCTCAGTCCCCGCGGTGGCGTACCCGAAGCGAGCGGAGGCGGCGGGCTGAGGCAGCGCGACGCGGACCACGTGGAGGGAGGCCCCGGCGGTGCGCACCCGCTCGCCATGAAGCCCCCCGCAGGTACCGGCTGCCCCTCGGGGCGGCCCCGCTCACTTGCACGCGGGCGTCCCTTCCACTCTCGCGCCTCCCGGGATCGGGACTCGGGCCTAGGAGCCGAGCCCGGTGAACGTCGAGGGGCGGGAGCCTGGGGGTGGGAGGGGTGGGTTGGCGACCCCGGGACCCCGCCCCCTCGGCGGCCGAGGGAGTGAACCAGCTTTTCCAGCCCTTCACTCGTTCTGCCAGCTCCGTGTGTGCGGCTTCAGCCGAGCACCGGGCGGAACCCGGGGACGGAGTCCGGGGCAGACCGTGAGTTCTAGGCGGACTTCAGAGCCAGAGACAGGCGTTCAAGCAGAGAGTGGTCGGTGGTGGGGCTGACGGCGCTTCTTTCGGGAGGGCGAGCCCTAGGGGGCTTCTCGGAGGAGGTGGCCAATCAGCCGGGCAGGGGGAGGAAGCGGCTGTGCTGCCGTGACCTGCGGGAGGACCTCCCCAGGCGGCGGGAACTGCGAGGCTAAGGCGGGGTAGCAACAAGTCATTTCGGGGAGAACCCAGCTGGGAGTCCCTTGTATTTTAGGTGCTGACCGGCGTCCTGAAAGAGCTTTCCTTATGGGAGCCATGGGATGTGCGTCTTGTATTTAGAAAATTGCTCAGGCTGCCGAGTGGTGCCTCCCGAGTTTTCTCTTGCTGGTCTCCCCGCTTCCTCCCAGTTCTTTCCCCTGCCGGCTGGGATGCTAATTGCACTAGTGGTCACCGAATCAGGGTTATTCAGACCTCAGGAGGGCAGGAATCCTGTCCGCCGGGGTTGCTGCAGGATGGTTGGCCTGGGACCCAGCTCGGAGGCGTCAATTCCTGGCCCCTGCAGGAGATTGTGCCGCCAGCTCTTCGCTTACACACATCTGCTGTCTCCTCTGAGCTTCCGGAGCCCTTGTTTACAGCCACCTGTAACGCAGACCCACATCTTTTTTCCCTAAGCTCGCGGCAGTCCCTTGGCCAGGATATCCCGCCGGTCCTGGCTCAAGAGCCCTTTCTTCCCCCCACGTGGTGTGTCAGTGGTCCTCAGCTGGGGTGACTGCGCCACGCCAGGGGACACTGGGCAGTGTCTGGGGACATCTGTGGCTCTCACAACCGGGGGTGCTCCTGGCATGGAGTGGGTGGGCACCAGGAGTGTTGTTCAAGACCCTACAGTGCCCAGGGTGGACCCCCACCCCAGACAGCGACCCAGCCACAGACATGGATAATGTCTTAGAAAACCCTGCCCATGATACCCTGGGTTACAGGGTTGGAGCGGAGGTCAGACTGCATGGGTTTGAATCCCACCTCTGCAGCCTGCTGGCATGGGATCGTGGTATGAGACTCGAATTCTCCAAATCTCAGGACCCAGAGTCAGAACTGCAAACTGATGAGGGAATTGAAGTGTCTTTACCCTGAACACCACACAGGAGTTTAAATGACAGCTGTTTTTATAGATCACAAGCTCTTATCCAAAAACTTTTAAGGCCAGGGTGCTTTACTAATAGGTAATTTCCCCTGTTTTAGGAATGTAATGCGGTGAAAATGTCACATTACATCAAGGGATGTTGGGGGTAGCACCCTGCAATGAGACCGGTTGACTGAGTGAGAGGGAGGTGTATACCACGTGTCCACCCCAGCACTGCCCGTGTTGGGGCTGGGTCACTGTGGGGCTGTCCTGGACCCTAGGGGGTGTTGAGCAGTAGCCCCGCCCACCCCCCCACTCGCAGTAGGATCACTCTCCTGGTGCGACAAGCATCCTCAGAGATTGTGCTGTCTCCCGGGGTGTAGGATCTTCTGCTTCAAGGATCGGTCACTCTCTGCACCCCCACGAAGCCCTTGGGCCTTGCCTACTTGGGTTGGGAAGCCATGCTCCTGTCCTTGCCCTCCAGCCCCTGGTTAGTCTAACCCTGGCTCTGTCCTTGAAGCAGACACATTCAGTGTGGGGCTCTGTCTTTTCTGTCCAGCCTGTGCAGGTGACGCCCTGGACACAGCGGCCCCGTGCTCCGTGGTGAACTACCTAAGATGGGACCTGAGCGCCCAGGAAATAGAGGAGCTCACTGTGGAGCTCATCGAGCAAACTAAGCGTGTGTATGACCAAGTGGGCTCACAGAAGTTTGAAGACGTGTCCTATGAGAGTACCCTCAAGGCGCTGGCTGATGTGGAGGTGTCCTACACAGGTAAATGCGGGTCAGGATCCAGGCAGGGAGGCCGAAGCGGCTCAGGCCTTGGAGCTCTTGGATGTGGCCGTGAGTGAGGCTTCCTCCTCCCCAGGGGGGCGGCGATGGCTAGAGGAGCTGACTGGGGGTAGAGGCCTCCGCTCAGGAAGAGGCAGCCCTCGCGTGCCCTGCCGCACAGCTGGGCGTACGTGGCCCTACTGGGCCGCATCACCCGAGGGGCCAGAGCAGGGCAGCGTGTCTAACCGCACTCCTCCCCAGGAGCCAGCTCACGTGCCAGCCTCGAAACCGGAGCCATTCCTTGCTCCTTTCAGTGCCCCAGGAGACACTTGTTTTTTCTCTGAGCGACTGAACTTGGCCCCCTCTGCTTTGCTTCTCTCTCCTGTGCTTTGGGCAACCTGATGCCGTCAGGTGCCCTCCTCACCACCCAGCTGCATCCTTCTCTTCTCCTTGGGATCTGTTTGCTCCCCTTGTGAGGGACGAGGTGCTCTGTGAAATAGACGCCCAGCTGCTTCCCTGGGCCCCTCTGTAGAGCTTGATGGTGCGGGACAGAAGGAATCTGTGCTGGGGGTTCTCACGAAGCCTCCCTGCGCTGCGTGTGCTGGGTGCCGCGGGTTTCCGTGCCGCCTGCGAGCGGGTGCGCCCGTCCAGAGAGGCTCCTGGCAAGTGCGCGCCGCTGACTTCCTGTTGGGCGCACCCCTGCCACACACCAGCTTCACTCCTGCAGCCTTTTCTTATGTCTCCCCACAGTAGCCCGAGGAGTTTTATTTTATCTTTAAAGCTTTAAGCTTTTATTTATTTGAGAGAGGGGAGAGAGGGCACACTTGTGCCTGCGTGCATGACAGAAGAGGGAGAAGCAGGCTCCCCGCTGAGCAGGGAGCCCGATGTGGGGCTTGATTCCTGGACCCTGAGATCATGACCTGAGCTGAAGGCAGATGCTTAACCAAGTGAGCCACCCAGGCGCCCACTCCCCCAAGGGATTTTAAAGGAAACTAAAATTGCATTATGGCCTCAACCAGCCCCTCCGTATCTCCCCGCCTTCTGGATAAGGCCAGAGCCCTCGATGTTGCTTTTGGTGCGGTCCCCGCCCCCTCCCCCCGAGTTTGTGTGTTCCTGGTCATGTGGCTGCTTGTGCTTGCTCATACTCTCCTGTCTCGGGGCCTCACACTGCCCCTGCTTTGCTGGATGCTGGGCTTCTCTGTGATCCCAGATTAACTCCCCACCCAGGAGCCCCTTCCCGTGCCCCCTCTGCTCATACCAGCTGCCTGCTTTGATCCCACATACTACACCATTTTGTTGTCAAGGTTGGTGCACTCCCAGGTGCTTGTGAGCCTGCAAATCCCAGGCGGATGCTAGGCGGATACTGGACGGATGCTGTTTCTGTCCTTTTCACTGTTCTCTCCCTCGCAGCCGGCAGCAGGTCTGCCCTAGGGCCATGGGAGCAACCAAGCTGTGATTGACGCAGGTCTCTCTTTTTTTCTTAATAACTAATAGTTGAATTATTAAAAAGGTTGATTTAAGCATCTGCCACGGTAACTTCAACCTCAACTCCTGGCTCAATACTGATGGATGTAATCAGCTTAACAATCCAGGACTGCGCAAATCAATGAGTCGCTTGTAGATCCTCATCTGAAAACGATCCCAAGTCTTGGAGCCTTCGCCACAGGAGTTTTTCTTGTAGTGATTCTCAGAGTCTTGGTAGGCATCCGAACTGGTCCTTTCCCTTTGAGACTCTTTTCCTCTGCGCCTCTGATCAAGTCAGCACATACCTTTTCCAAAGACTTTACATTGCAGCTGCTGAGATTAATTCTAATTCCGTGAACTGCCACCTCCTGTTCCACAGGTGTCTTCCCGGTGGCTGCGGCGCGGCTTCCTGACCGCCTCGTTCCTCTGTGAGAGCGAACAGCGGTGAGTCAAGAGCAGAAGCGGGCGTGCGAAGCTCCCCTGCAGCTACGACCGCGTCTTCCTCAAAGAGCGACGCAGGTCTTTTTAACGTAGGGTGTACACTTTCAGAAACTAAATGCTCTCGTGAGTTCTGGTTTATGTATCGAAGAATTTGTTGAAAGCACATGTTTCAGTGGTTTTTATATTCAGAGTTGTCCAGCCATCACCAGGTTCTAATTTTAGAACATTCTACAGCTGTCATCGACCTCCTCCCCAGCCCTGGCCCCCACGAGCCCCCTTCCTATCCGTGCAGGATCCTGTTGTGGGCGTGTCACACACATCGACTCCCATCCCGTGGGGCCTTCTGTGTCTCATTCTCTCCCTGGATGTCGTGGGCTCAGGTCTGTCCCTGGGGCCGTGTGTAGGGGCGCCTCGCTCTTGCTTGTGGCCGCGGGACGTTCCTGTGCATGGGGGACACGTTGCATCTGTCTATCCTCCTGTCAGTGGACATTTGGGACATGTCCACTTAGGTCATCCTTGGTCCTGTTGCTGTGAACCTGTGTGATTTTTGTGTGATTGCGTGTAGGCACCTAGTGGTGTGTTGCCGGGTCAGGCGGTGATGGTTAAAGCTTACACTCTCGCCGCCACCTACACTTTCTCCATTTAACGAAAGACGAGTGTGCTCCGTAAGTTACAAAATTGTTTGTGAATTGAAAATGCTGGGGCGCCTGGGTGGCTCAGTTGGTTAAGCGACTGCCTTCGGCTCAGGTCATGATCCCGGAGACCCGGGATCGAGCCCCACATCGGGCTCCCTGCTCGGTAGAAAGCCGGCTTCTCCCTCTCTTGCTCCCCCTGCTTGTGTTCCCTCTCTCGCTGTGTTTCTCTCTGTCAAATAAGTAAATTTAAAAAATTAAAAAAAAAAAAAAACTGCCTTCAGCTCGGGTCATGGTCCCAGAGACCCGGGATCGAGTCCCTTGTCGGGCTCCCTGCTCGGTGGGAAGCCTGCTTCTCCCTCTCTCAGTCTCCCTGCTTGTGTTCCCTCTCTGGCTGTGTTTCTCTCTGTCAAATAAGTAAATAAAATCTTTTAAAAAAGAAAAAGAAAATGCTGCCGTCAGCAGCCCTGGCTTTTTTTCTGGAATTGAGTTATCTTAACCTCCCTAGGTCTTGTCGTGCTTCTCTGTTATGGTCCTTCTTTCCTTGGAGTTTGGGAGTTGAGTCTTGTGTCCATCGGACTGTGAGAGCCCCGAGGATGACCGTGCCCCTTCCTTGCGCACCCAGCCTGGGTCTGGTGTGGAGAGCGTTCGCTGAACAGATCAGCAGACGTGGATGAGCCCGTGCCTGGCGGGAGTGAGCTTGGTGCTTGCCAGTTTCTACCTGGGGCCTGTTTTCACCCCTGTCCTGTTCTCTCTCCGTTTCAGTTCAGAGGAATATCCTTGACTTCCCGCAGCATGTTTCCCCGTCGAAGGACATTCGGATGGCCAGCACAGAGGCCGACAAGAAGCTGTCTGAGTTCGATGTGGAGATGAGCATGAGGCAGGATGTGTACCAGAGGATTGTCTGGCTGCAGGTGAGGCAGCGCCGAGGCGCCCGGCGTGGTGCTGGTAGATGCCAGGGCAGGGACAGGCCGGCGTCCAGGTGGGCGCTACGAGGTCATGACCTCTGTAGACCTGATCACTGTGTTTCTCAGACTTCAGGAGGTGGAGAGTGAGGGTCCCCGGGGGTGGCTGCTGGATCCCTGTGCAGCTGTGTAAATGCACTTACGCCACTGAGCCATGTGTATAAGAACAGGCAAGATGGTAGATTTTGTATTCTCTTTTACTGCAGTAAAGAAACATGAGAGGGTGACATAGACAAATGCAGAGGAATGCAAACAGTAGAGCCTAAAATGCCTAGGACTTTGTAAGCCTTCCCTGCACCCTCCACATCATTTCATTTTCCTGACCTCGCTGGGTGCTCCGTGGGACTGGTATCCTGCCTCCTTAGGCCTTGCCCGCTGGTGTCGGAGTGAGCTGTGGAGATGGACAGGTGCTTCTCTGTCCGTTCCTCAGTGCCTGCGGCGCCTCAGTCAGGAGGGCACACCAGTGCGCTCGGGTGCAGGCCTGGGTGGGCGGGCGGCCTGCGGAAGCACCAGCAGGGTTTTGTGTTTAGCTGTAGCTTCTAGATCTTCGTAGGTGTACGTGCGGTCATAAGAAAGAATTCAGAGAGCATCTGCCTAACTTAGTTCAGTTTCCCCCATCGTAATATTTTGCAAAACCAGTCACTGTCACAACCAGGATGGCGACCTTGAGGCATCCGCCGTTCTCCTTTGCATTTAACCCATCGCCTATGGGAGGCGCCCGGGGCCAGTTTTAGTCTGGGCTGTTCTCAGGAAGCCGGCGCTCATGGGCAGGTTTTGTGTGAACGGAAGTCTTCATGTCTCTGGCGTGGATGCCCAGGAAAGCCCTTGCTGAGTTGAGTGGTGGTCATGACTGCTCTCGCCAGTGGCCACACGGTCTCACGTTCCCTGCAGTGAGGTCAGCGCGAGTGCCTGGGCTCCCGCCTCCTCCCCAGCACCTGCCTGTACCCTGACTTTGTGTCATGCGTAACTGTGATTGTCTTCCTCTAGGAGAAAGTCCAGAAGGACTCTCTGAGGCCAGAGGCCATGCGGTACCTGGAGCGGCTGATCAAGCTGGGCAGGAGGAACGGGCTGCACCTGCCTGAGGAGACTCAGCAAGTGAGTTCCAGCTCGTGAGGTAGCCCTCCCCACCCCGTTCGTGTGTGGCGTCCAGGGCCCAGCCTCCAGCTAGATGCCCACCTCTGCTGCCCGCTCTGGGAAGGAGGCCTTTGGAATAGCTCTGCCTTGGAGCCCGCCCTGCTCTGGGCTCTCCAGGTCATGGTGTGGCTTTCCGAGAGCGTGGCACTACCTCACGGAGAGAGGGCACGGTGCCGGGGGCACGGCTCTTTTGGTCCTCTCCGTGACGTGGGTGCAGTGGCATTAAGGAAAAGCTCGCCCTGGCTGGGGCCTCCTGTTTTCTGCACTGTGCTGCAGCGGCATGGCCTCCGGTGCCGCCTCTGTGGGGTCCCCGCCGCTCTCGGTGACATCAGCCGGCTGTCCTGTGGTCAGGCTGGAGGCCATGTCAGCTCCCGCCGCCTCGGGGCTCGGCCACCAAGTGCAGGTTTTTGTCTCTACTTCCGAATGAGCAGCGATTTGGTTCAGGGTTCCCACCACCTCCTCCCCGGGGTCGTTTGCTAAAGCAGCTCACAGAACTCAGGAGGAGTTGACTTGCCGTTACTGACTTACCGAAGGGGCGTGACCTGGACAGCAAGGTCTGCGGGCGAGGTGCCGAGCTGGGCCTCCCTGTGTGCGCCACGCCGCAAGCTCTCTGGGCCCTGTCCTTCAGGAGTTCTGTGGGGGCCTTACTGTGTGGGCATGACTGGTTAAACCACTGACGATTGATTGAACCTGCGACCTGTGCCCCCCCCAAAGTAGGCAGGAGGCGCCACGCCGCTCCATCCCCAGGGGCTTTGCAACGTCGTCTCGCTGATACACACTCGAGCTTAGTTGTGAGGGCTGGTGACAGGTAACAGGATGATTCCCCCTCCTCTGTCGCTTGGGCTGTTACAGTTTCTTGTTACCACAGAAGAAATTCCAAGGGTTTTAGGAGCTGTGTGCCACGAAAGGGGAAAAATCCCATTGTTCTCGTAAGTCCCAGCCTCAAAGAGGACATCTCCTGCGCTCTGGCCTAGATTGGCGGCGGGCAGGGCCGTGCCTGCCCCCTGTCCTGGGCTTAACCACGGAGGCGGTTTGCTCGCGCCACTCCCTGCCTGTTTCCTCTGAGGGCCGGGCAGCCATGCAGGGGGATGCCTGGGCTGTGGGCTCTGGTCTGGCTGGTTTGCACACAGGGGGTGCCCTTATGTGTGAGCTGTTTACTATCCCCAGGAACTGGCCATCCCTAGGAGAGGACACCTCTCCGGGCTCAGCGAGACCCTCCGGTGGGAAAGCTCCAGGACACAGTACATGCCGATCCTAGGTCTGCACCCAGAGCGCGGCGACTGCCCCTCTTGCCACTTAGAACGAGCGGTTTTCTGGTCAGGCCAGCAATATCTACCCTGTGGTTGAAGAAACCAGGACTCCGGGAGATGAGGCATGTTTGTAGTTAAAACTGGTACCACTGAGGGGCGCCAGGCTCACTTGTGTGGTGGAGTGTGAGACTCTTGATCTCCGGGTTGTCAGCTCGAGCCCC
>PITA01027315.1:0-21143 GCA_004023965.1 Spilogale gracilis | reverse complement strand
TTTTAAATTTTTAAAGATTTTATTTATTTGACAGAGAGAAACACAGCAAGAGAGGGAACACAAGCAGCGGGAGTGAGAGAGGGAGAAGCAGGCCTCCCGCCGAGCAGGGAGCCCGATGTGGGACTCGATCCTGGGTCTCCAGGATCATGACCTGAGCCGAAGGCAGTCGCTCAACCAACTGAGCCACCCAGGCGCCCCTTGAGTAGTTCTTTATAGATCTTGGATACCAGCCCTTTGTCTGTAGTGTCATTCGCAAATATCTTCTCCCATTCTGTGGGTTGCCTCTTTGTTTTGTTGATTGTTTCCTTTGCTCTACAGAAGCTTTTTATTTTGATGAAGTCCCAGAAGTTCATTTGTGCTTTTGTCTCCTTTGCCTTTGGAGACGTGTCTTGAAAGAAGTTGCTGTGGCCGATGTCAAAGAGGTTACTGCCTATGTTCTCTTCCAGGAATTTGATAGATTCCTGCCTCACATTGAGGTCTTTCATCCATTTCGAGTTTGCCTTTGTGTGTGGTAACAATTGTAAATATTTATGCCCCCAACATGGGAGCAGGCAACTACATAAGCCAAATGTTAAGCAAAATAAAGATTCATATTGATATGAATACATTAATTATAGGAGAGCTTAACACACCACTCTCAGCAATGGAGAGATCATCTAAACAGAAAATCAACAAAGAAACAAGAGCTTTGAATGACACATTGGACCAGATGGATCTCATAGATATGTTCAGAACATTCTACCCTAAAACAGCAGAATACTCATTCTTCATGAGTGTACATGGAACTTTCTCCAGAATAGACCATGTACTAGGTCACCAATCAGGGCTCAACCAATACCAAAAGACTGAGATTATTCCCTACATATTCTCTGCCCACATGCCTTGAAACTAGAACTCAGCCATAAGAAAAAGTTTAGAAGGAATATAAACACTTGGAAGCTAAAGACTATCCTGCTCAAGAATCTTTGGATCAAGCAGGAAATCAAAGAAGAACTTAAACACGTCATGGAAACCAATAGGAATGAAGATACATTGATCCACAACCTATAGGATACAGCAAAGGAAGTCCTAAGGAGGGAATACAAAGCCATCCAAGCCTCACTCAAAAAAATTGTAAAGTCCCAAATACACCAAATCTTGGTACACCTTAAAGAACTGGAAAATCAACAACAAATTAAGCCAAGCCCACACACAAGAAGGGAAATAATTAAGATTAGAACAGAGGTCAATGAATTAGAAACTAGAGATACAATAGAACACATCAATAAACCTAGAAGCTGGTTCTTTGAAAGATTTAATAAGATTGATAAACCATTGGCAAAACTAATTCAAAAAAAAAAAGGCATAGTACCCAAATTAATAAAATTATCAATGAAAGGGGAGAGATCATGACTAACACCAAGGAAATTGAAACAATCATCAGAAATTACTATCAACTGTTATATGCCAATAAGTTAAACAACCTAGAAAATATGGATGCATTCCGGGAAACCTATCAATTCCAAGACTGAAACAGGAATAAATTGACAATCTGAATAGACCAATATCTAGTAACAAGATTGAAGCAGTGATCAAAAATATTCCAAAATACAAGAGTACAGGACCTGACGGATTCCCAGGGGAATTCTACCAAACATTCAAAGAAGAAATAATACCTATCTTCCCAAAGCTCTTTCAAAAAATAGAAACAGAAGAAAAACTTCCAGACTCTTTCTATGAAGCCAGCATTACTTTAATCCCCAAACCAGGCAAAGACCTCATCAAAAAGGAGAGTTTAAGACCAATATCCCTGATGAATATGGATGCCAAGATTCTTTTTTTTTTTTTTTTTTTTTTTTTTTAAAGATTTTATTTATTTATTTGACAGAGAGAAACACAGCTAGAGAGGGAACACAAGCAGGGGGAGTGAGAGAGGGAGAAGCAGGCTTCCCACAGAGCAGGGAGCCTGATGTGGGGCTCGATCTCGGGTCTCCGGGATCATGACCTGAGCCGAAGGCAGTTGCTTAACCAACTGAGCCACCCAGGCGCCCCGGATGCCAAGATTCTTAACAAGATCCTTGCTAATAGGATCCAACAGTACATTAAAAAGATTATCCACCATGACCAGGTGGGATTTATCCCTGGGGTGCAAGTGTGGTTCAACACTCTCAAATCAATCAATGTGACAGAACAAATCAATAAGAGAAGAGAGAAGAACCACATGGCCCTTTCAATTGATGCAGAAAAAAACCATTTGACAAAATACAACATCCATTCCTAATTAAAACTCTTCAATGTATAGGGATAAAAGGAACATTCCTCAACCTCATGAAATCTATCTATGAAAACCCATAGCAAATATCATTCTCAAAAAGGAAAAACTGACAGCCTTCCTACTGAGATCAGGAACAAGACAAGGATGCCCACTCTCACCACTATTGTTTAACATACTGACAGAAGTCCTAGCAATAGCAATAAGACATCAAAAAGAAATAAGAGGTATTCAAATTAGCAAAAAGGAAGTCAAACTGTCTCTCTTCGCAGATGACATGATACTGCATATAGAAAACCCAAAAGACTCTACCCCCAAACTACTAGAACTCATACAATTCAGTAATGTGGCAGGATACAAAATCAATGCACAGAAATCAGTTGCATTCTTATACACTAACAATGAAAATATAGAAAGGGAAATCAGAGAATCGATTCCATTTACTATAGCACCAAAAACTATAAGATACCTAGGAATAAACTTAACCAAAGAAGTTAAGAGTCTGTACTCAAGAAACTACAGAACACTCATGAAAGAAATTGAAGACACAAAAGACACAAAAAGATTGAAGAGCATTACATCCAAGAGGTAGAATAAACATTGTTAAAATGTCTATAATTCCCAGAGCAATCTATACTTTCAATGCCATACCAATCAAAATTCCACCAACATTTTTCAAAGTGTTGGAACAAACAATCCTAAAACTTATATGGAACCATAAAAGACCCCAAATTTCTAAGGAATTGTTGAAAAAGAAAAACAAAGCTGGAGGCATCATCCTACCTGATTTCAAGCATTATTACAATGTTGTGATCATCAAGAGAGCATGGTACTAGCACAAAAACAGACAAATAGACCAGTGGAGCAGAGTAGAGAGTCCAGATATGGACCCACAACTCTATGGTCAAATAATCTTTGGCAAATCAGGAAAAAATATCCAGTGGAAAAAAGACAGTCTCTTCAATAAATGGTGCTGGGAAAATTGGACAGATATGTATAGCAGAATGAATCTAGACCATTCTCTTATGCCACACACAAAGGTAAACTCAAAATGGATGAAAGACCTCAATGTGAGGCAGGAATCCATCAAAATCCTAGGGGAGAACATAGGCAGTAACCTCTCTGATATTGGCCACAGCAACTTCTTTCAAGACATGTCTCCAAAGGCAAAGGAGACAAAAGCAAAAATGAAAACTTTTGGGACTTCATCAAAATCAAAAGCTTCTGCACAGCAAAGGAAACAGTCAACAAAACAAAGAGGCAACTGACAGAATGGGAGAGGATATTTTCAAATTACACTACACACAAAGGGCTGATATCCTACATCTATGAAGAACTCAAACTCAACAACCAAAATAGAGATCACCACATAAAAAAGGGGGCAGGAGACATGAAGAGGCACTTCTCCATAAAAGACATACAAATGGCTAACAGACATATGAGAAAATGTTCATCATCACTAGATATCAGGGAAATTCAAATCAAAACCACATTGAGATACCACCTTACACCAGTTAGAATAGCCAAGATTAATAGGACAGGAAACAACTAGTGGAGAGGCTGTGGAGAAAGGGGAACCCTCTTACACTGTTGGTTGGAATGCAAGTTGGTGCAGCTACCTTGGAAAACAATGTGGAGATTCCTTAAAAAATTAAAAATAGAGCTACCATATCACCCTGCAATGGCACTACTGGGTATTTATCTCAAACATACAAATGTAGTGAAAAGAAGGGCCATGTGTACCCCAATGTTCCTTGCAACAATGGCCACAATCGCCAAACCATGGAAAGAGCCAAGGTGCCCTTCAACAGATGAATAGATAAAGAAAATTTGGTCCATATATACAATGGAATATTACACCTCCATCAGAAAGGATGAATACCCAACTTTTGTGGGTAACATGGACCAGATTAGAAGAGATTATGTTGAGTGAAATAAGCCAAGCAGAGAAAGTCAAGTATCATATGTTCTCTCTTACTTGTGGAACATAAGGAGTAATGTGGGGCACAGTAGAAGAAGGAAAGAAAATGAGAAGTGGAGTAAATTGAGGAGGGAGACAAAACATAAGAGACTTTGGACTCAGAAACAAACTGAGGGTCTTGGAGGGGAGGAGGTGGGGGGATGAGCAAGCCTGGTGGTGGGTATTGAAGGCACGTATTGCACAGAACACCGGGTGTGGGGCATAAACAATGAATTGTGGAACACTGAAAAAATAAAAAATAAAAGAAGATGTGGCAATGGAATACTATGCAGCTATCAAAAGAAACAAAATCCTGCCATGTGTAATGCTGTGGATGGAACTGGAGGGTATTACGCTGAGCAAAATAAGTGAGTCAGAGAAAGACAATTATCATATGATCTCTCTGATGTGAGAAATTTGAGAGGCAGTATGGGGGGTCATGGGGTTAGGAGAGAAAAATGAAATAAGATGCGATCAGGGAGGGAGACAAACCATAAGAGACTCTTAATCTCAAGAAACAAACTGAGGGTTGCAGGCAGGTGGGAGGGGAGGGATAGGGTGGCTGGGTTATGGATACTGGGGAGGGTATGTGCTATGGTGACTGCTATGAATTGTATAAGACTGATGATTGACAGACCTGTACCCCTGAAATAAATAATACATTATACATTAATTTAAAAAAGAAGAAGAAGAAAGAAAGGAAAGAAAATAACACTTTGAGAATCTGCTGAAAGTGAAGCTGTTGCAGGGCTGGCTGTGGGTGACTGGGTGTGAGCTGGGGTGGGAATGCAGTAAGGATTCTGCAGTTATGGATTCATGCACTTGAGCCTGGAGGTTGGGATGGAGTTGTCCAACATAGGTGAATGGGAACATCTACGAATCAGATAGGACATAATGTAGGAACAATATCTTTCAAGGAAGAACTGGTGAGGAAGAGCTTGAGAGAACAGAGAGCAACTTAACCACAAGATAAGCCCAGGTCAATGGAAAACTCTTTTCTCTACATGTTTCATGAGAATTTCAAATGTAGAATAAATCCAAATATCTGGAATATTTACAAGAATATAAGTAATATTTTTAGTGCTTATCTATCTATCATCTATCTATCTATTTATTTATTTTGAAGGCGCAAGTTGGAGGGGGGCAGCGAGAGAGGGAAACTCTTAAGCAAACTTCATGTCTAACATGCAGCCCAATGTAGGGCTCAATCTCACAACCTTGAGAGCATGACCTGAGCCAAAACCAAGAGTCAGATGCTTAACTGACTGAGCCACTCAGGCACCTCTTGAGTGCTAATTCTTTACCAGGTACAGTGTTAAGTGCTATACTAATGCCTGGGATTTGATTATTCCTTTTATTGGGAGATAAGAAAAGGGAAGTTAAGAGTGTTGATAAATTTTCCTAAATCAGGAAGAGCCTGGATTCTAACCAATCAGACAATGATGAAGGTGATGATGGTAACAATAACAAAAAAATTAACTTTGAATGTGCCAACAGTTTGTGTTCATTCTCATATTTAATACTATTTTTATCTACATTTTACAGAGAAGGAAACTGAAATGCAGTGTTTAAGGAATTTTCTCCCATCACAAATGTTTATCTCCTATTTTTCACTCTAGGAAGACTTGAGGAAAGATGATCCATTTTGACCAGCATTTTGCACTAGCTTGAGGGACAGAGTGTATTTATTGTCAAGAGTGATTTAAAATTTTTATGTTTTTGTGTAAATTTTATACAATTTATTTAAAATAAATTTCCCAGATATAAAAATCAATATGATGCCGATAAACAGCAAATCTGTTATTCATTTACACAGTCTTAGACTGAGGATTTCTACTGAAATTGTGTGAGAAAGACATAGTACCATATGGACAGAAGGACAACCTTGTTATTTGGAGTCACTTCTTTTTACAAGAACAAAACAGAAGAGAGAAAACAGTGTCATTGGAAACCTACAACATAGGAGGTAATTCATTAATATCGTTAAGTCCAGTAATAAACTTTCAAGTGGAGTTATTTTCCAAATTTGACAAATGAAGAAAGAAAATGAAGTTCAGGCAGATGAACTTTCTTTTTGAAGATCACACAAGTAGTAGGTAGAATCAGGATTTGTATTCAGGTTGGTCTGACACTGTCTTTAGGTTTGCCTTCTACCCCTGTGCTTTCCAAAAGAAGGTCTTGTTCCAAAATGTAGATTTTTCTTCCACAGGAATAATCCATTAAGGTTGGTTTAAAAAGAAGTGATAGATTGCTTTAAAAGCAAAGAAAGAAGTGTAGTATGGTCACTAAGAACTTTATAATTCTTAATCAATCATGAAGAAAAGCATTACATGAAAAGGTTATATGAACCCTGGGACTTCTTCTGAGAAAACCCTGTGAAATTGGTTTAAACCAATTGAACCTAAACTTTACAAATCAATTTGCTCTGTATCTGAGGTTGTTTGAGCTATTTATTTATTCTTGAATAAGTGAACTATATTTCTACAACATGAAAAAAATAATAAATAGCACTTTATTAGTTGCTGAAGGAATATCTTAAGTTATGTGGGTATGACTGTGAGATCAGAATTGTGCATGATTTTTATCCTTAGTTTTGCCATCCTTAGACACACATCCAAGCTGCTAAAATTTGGAAAAAGCACTCAGTCACCAAGAAGGAGCAAATTGGAAAAATAAGAATCTGGGAAAAAGATGTAAGTTCCACACAGATTTGCCAAAGTTTCAATGATGGAAATAATGCCATGTTCATCTGGCAGAAAGCCAAGTGCTATTAAGCATGGATCAAGATAAGAAAATTGAATGTCTTCAGATTCCAGTGATTTAGAGACAAAATTTACAACACTTCGATTGTTCATTTCTATGTGTCCCACAAACCTTTACCTAAGCAGGAAATTCCATCTCTTTAGTTTCACATTCATTGTAAAAGTAGCCAGTTTTATTATTCACCTCTTTTAGTTAAAATAGCATAACTATATCTATTTAATTAGTAATTCAATGGTTTCTTATGAAGACATTTTGCACACATTTCCAATAAAGATAACTTAGAGCATAGGCTCAGGATGATAAAGAAAATACAATAAATAAGGAAGGAGCCTTACTTATTTTCTGCTTTTGATCCATATGTCAAATTGTTTTTCTTCTCTGTCAGCTAAAAATACAATACAGAATAAGGGGGAAAATTGTAAAATACTCATTACCAAAAATACTTTGGAGGATATTAAAAATTAATTACTAATTTAAGAAAAACAAATGTGAGAGTAAATAGTTTTACTTTTGACTAGCTTAAGCAAAGCATGCAAACTAAATATACTCCAGAAAAATATTCTAATATATTTTAAAAATGCATACATCTCTATTCTTGTACTCAGTTTTTAAGATAACTCTTTAAGATGATATTCTAAAGGGGTGCCTGGGTGGCTCAGAGGGTTAAGCCTCTGCCTTTGGCTCAGGTCATGATATCAGAGTCCTGGGATCGAGCTCCACATCGGGTTCTCTGCTGGGCAGGGGGTCTGCTTCCCCCTCTCTCTCTGGGTGCCAAATAAATACATAAAATCTTAAAAAAAAAAAAGAAAGATGATATTCTAGGCTCACCATACATAAGCATTAACATTATCTGTAATGGTGACTTAAATTGTTTTCCCTCAGAGAATTCTTCAGAGAAACTTTAATATATGTATCTTTACTTTTTTCACATTTTATTTAAATAAATCTTCAGTGAGTGTTACACTTTCTTGGTGACTTCCAACACTATTTTTCTCAAGTGATTCTATAACTTTGTGAAGGACACCATCCAATCTCTTATAAAATGGTCTTTGTTATAAAAAATGTCCTCATTTCCTTCTGCAGAAAAGATACACTAAAAATAAACCAGCTTTCTTGTTGCTTTGCCTGTCTCTTTACTGTCTCCTTTCCTTTCTCTTGGTGATTGGTAGCCATAGAGGCAGGTTCCTTTCACTGTCTTTGAAAATTGTTTTCATTCTTTACAGTGCTGGATCTAGAGCTGACACTTTTTCCAATTTAAATATTAAATATCTGACTCAATTTTCAGAACTTTTTTTGCAAGTCCAACCACTTCGCTGTATTTGTCAAAGGATTAAAAAATAAATCAATGAATGTCAACTCCAGTTTTATGTTCTTAGCAATAAATTGTAGCAATTACTATTGAATGCAGCGAATGAGCTAGTTCACTGAGCACCCATTAAACCTCCCTTCTCCCCACCTTCCTCTATGGTAGAAGCTGGGACATGTAATCCTGAAAAGCTAGACTCCTTTGGAGACACCAGGAATACAAAGTGAATAAAGAAGTGGTATAGCTGAGAGGCAACTGGAGATTGGACACTAAAGGCAGTGTGGTGAGCGCCATGACAGGGAAGTGTAAGCAGATAGCCCCGGAAGCACACAGGAGTATTTCCCACGTATCACATACTTCATGTCCACAATCTCTAGAGGTAAAGTTGATATAAACACAGAAACTTCCTGTCAGGGGTCAAATGCAAAGCATGTCTGGACAGCGTGGGTTTCTGCCCTGAGGTGGAAGTAGAGTAACCTTTCCCATTTCCTACGTTAATCCTTTTATGGAGGGGGAGGGGTTAGTTCTACAATGGCACTGGAACTCATTACAAAGCAAGAAACCAAATTCATCATCTTACCTCCATATTCAGTGCTTTTTTTTTTTTTTCCATTTTAAAAACTTTCTGCCAACAGATCCTTGAGTCATGCTGTGTTCACTTCTTTCCCAATGTCTAGGCTGTCACCCAGTCCCGCCAACTCTTCCTTGCTCCGGTACCATATTTGTCCCTTCTAATTTCTTTTTCCTATTGAAGTAACATTAGCCAAGGATTTTATCACCTCCTTCACAATTGTAGTAATTTCCTGTCTGACCTCTTGGATTCTATTTTAGTCTCTCTTTCTCCTCCTACCTCTATCTTATGTCATGATTACTTTCTCTAAGGATCTTCTCAAAGATCCTTCTCAAATACTTTAAATGCTGCATAAAGCCCGTCGATTAGTATCCCCTCTTCATCATTCCTTCCACTTTGCCCTAGAATTCTGTAGTGCCTCCCACTATGGGCTTGGCCATGAGACTTGTTTTGGCAATGGAATGGCACAGAAGTGAAAATGTGCCAGTCAATTCCCAGCCAAAGCCAAGGAGGCATCACACCTGTCCCCTTGGGGTCTTGTATGCCTGTGATCTGTCGTGAGAAATGCATGCTCCAGGTAACCACAGGTGGAGCACACCTGATCCTGAACTGGAAGCCTGGAGTCCAGCCTCACGCAGACAACCCTAACCAAGGTCAGAGAAAAAGTTGGCCAGCAGGCTTGTGAACATGAAAGTGAAGGTTTGCTTTTGCAAGGCCCTGAGATTTCAAGGTTGTTCACTACAGAAAAAAATGGTTCAGATATTGCTTGCAGACTAATGTAAAAACCCTTGGACTTGTCCTTCAAGGTCAAGAGGATTTTCCTTCATCATATTTTCTGGTCTAACTTTGCTACTGCATGAGCTTCTGACTTACACTCTCAAAAGTGTGCGTTTGCATTCTACTTTGGGGTCCAGTTCTTTGTCACACTGTTTCTTTCAAATCTGAATTCCTAACACTTCCTCCTCAGAGGCTTCTCCTTGACCAGATACTGATGCTCTGAACTTCAGGCCACACTTACTATCTACTCTCAAATTCTCTACAAGTTATGCTGCATTTCTATTAGTCTTTTTATTGCCATGAAACTTCATACGTTAAAAAGTGAAAGTGTGGGATGGAAGAGCTACTCTGCTGTGGTCATAAACATAAGCATGGCTTGTTGCAGTGTTCACCAGCTATGGGATCCTTTAGCAAGTTAGTTATTATTTTTGAGTCTTTATTCATTGCTTTTAAATAAAAAAAATCCATACTTTAAAATATAGTTGTAAAGAATAAACGTGATAATTTATTTCAAACTTTAAGCACTGAGTCAATCGTGTATGGGGAATACTAGAAACTTCTACTGGATATTATTAGTTCTGTGATTACTTTGAAAGTCCTTAAGGTAAAGAACTATATTTATAACTTAAGATTCCTACCACTTACTACAAAGTGAGTGAATTTTTTCTACCCTACTCTATAGCTATTGTTCAAAAGTTAATTTATTGTATGAAATAGGCATCAAAAATGTTTTTGGTGATGATAATTGTACCCATCCTTAACTATATCCGTCAAGACATGATGATAGCTTAGACTATGGCAGTAACTGTAGAAATTAGTTAAATGAGGCCAGATTGGATGGATTGGGGACAGTAAAGAAACAATCCAGCCTTCCAGACTTTGATCCTTTGCAACAATATGAAATGATGGTACCATTTAGTGGGAAAGAAAATAACAGGGTGAAAGAAATTTGGGGAGGGTTAAAATCAAAATATCTATTTTGACAGCATGAAATGTCCATAAGAACTACAAATAGATGTCAAATGTTTGCTTTCAAATATAAATATGGAATTGAGGGGCTGTAAGTGATTAAATAGAACGGGACATATGCAAAGGTAGATTGAGATGTAAGGCAGATGCAGGGTGGGTATGACCAGGTTATCAGTAGAGAGTAAACTTATGTTAAAGGAGAGAGAGGGATAATGGCAGGAGCAAAGTCCTTGTGTAGATTAGGCATCCTGCGTGTAGGTGAAGGGTCAGGATCAGTAAACCCATTGAAATCAGAAGGAAGACAGATGCAGAAACAATAGTAAATTTTGTGTTACTTAGACCTCTTCTAATTACCTATGTTTTCTCAGTAAAAAAGGAAGATAATGAGTATAGAAGAAAGGATGATGAGCATGTGTAGAGAGAGGAGGTATCAAGAAAGAGGAGATACTGAGTGCTTCAGTCGGTTGGGCATCTACTTTTATCTTGGATCATGATTTTGGGGTCCTGGGATCAAGCCCATGTGGGGTGCCCTGAAGAGGGGGAGCCTTCTTCTTCCTCTCCCTTTGCCTCTCACCCTGCTTGTGTGCTTTCTCTTCATGTGTCAAATAAAAAAGTGGAAAGAAAGAAGAAAGAAGAGAAGAAAAAGAAAAAGAAGAAAGAAAGAAAGAAAGAAAGAAAGAAAGAAAGAAAGAAAGAAAGAAAGAAAGAGAAAGAAAGGAAGGAGGGAGGGGGAGGGAAGGAGGGAGAATAGAAGGGAGGAAGGAAAGGAAGACAAAGGCATTCAGCAGATAGGAGAGTCAGTTGATTAGGGAACCTAGTTAAGACTGCAGAGAAGTACTCAGGACTCACTTGAGCTCTGTAGGTCAGCTTAAAATGAAACCAGACATCAAAGTTGTGTATATTTCTCTAGCAATGTTTTGGAAGAAGGAAGGGGCACAGGAGTTGAAAGTAGTTTGAGGGTGATTATAGAGCTGACCTGTGGAATTACCAGTAGTCATGAAAACATCAAGGGACTCAAAAGTTGGTTTATCAGACGGGTTGTCTGGAATGTGGAAGTTATCCTGTATGGTGACCCCAATGGTAGTGCAGAGAAAGAGCCAGGTGGTAAAAGAATCACTACAGAATAGTTTGTTTTATATCTTTTCTTTTTCCCAGCATTGTTCTGTAGGACTACTTGCCGCTTTTATGTGGATTGCCACCATAATAGATGTAGTTCTTAAAAAATAAAGTATGGCTCCTGAGTGTTAAAATTTGGTCCTTGCAACTTAATTGATATATGGACTGTCTGCTGTTTCCCATCCTCCACTCTTCACATTTGGCTTTGGTGAGGAATGGTTTAGGAATTTTTCATATTTATGCTTTCAAGTATATTCCAAAAAAATAGAACACTATATTAATGAACACTTGATACTATTGTTGAAGTGAGGCATTTTTCTGATTTAGATTTTTTTTTCATGCACTTTTAAGATCAAGGTCAAGCAAATTAACTATAAAATGATTTAATGGAGAGATACGAACTTACCATCAAAGTTAAATCTGCTTTATACTGAAAGCTTACAGTATCAAAAGGAATTTGTACTCAAAAAGCAACAAGAAAAGTTAGTATTTCATGGAAATTATTTTGTCATGTACTACTACTGAGGATATCCTCAGTACTAGTTTTTCATACATGTGTTGGATTTCTCACCCAATTAAGTCCAGAACAACATGATCACATATTGTACCTCTTTATCCTCAAAGATCTGGCTTGAACTTTTAAAAAATTATTATTTAAAAATAATTTTACACTTACATAAAATTTGCAAAAAGTGTAGTACAGAAATGCAAAAATATTAACTGTGTATAGAACTCCCAGATATCTTTTTCTCAAATTCAATTTGTACCCAAAATAATATTAACTTATCCCTTTTGCTGTATCATGTGTATGAATTTTCTGAATCATTTGAAAATAAGTTGAATATACCTTAGCCTTCCAGACTTCAATGCATATTTCCTAAGAACATAGAGATTCAGTCATCTAACCACAGTAGGATGATCAATTTGCTAGAACACTTCTATATAATCCACTGTTTGTATTCCAATTTTGCCAATTGACTGGACAATCTGCTTACTGGTATGCTTTTCCTTCCTTACAGAAGGAAGTCTACTTTCAGATCAATTGCTACATTTAGTTATTTTATTTCTTCAGTTCCCTTTCATCGGGAACATTTCCTCTGTGTCTCTTTTTTTCTTCAACATTTTAACATTTTAAAAGAATAAACTGCTTTACTTTTAAATAGACCATTCCTCATTTTGATTTTGTCAGTGTTTTCTTACGATCATGGCTGGAATGGTGCGTGAGTGATGTGGTGCTTATCTCAGCATTATCACATCTGGAGGCACACGATGTCCATCTGCCTCTCATTGTTGATGTTAAGCTTGAGCATTATGCCAATATGTTGTCCAATCTCTGCACCAAATTATTACCAATCAGCAATCTGTGAGGAGATTCTTTATGTAAATATTCTTTATGTAAATATTCTGCTTTTCATATGAATTTCCTCTTATATTGATCATCCACTGCTAATTCTTGCTTGATCTAATTTTTACTATGATGGATATAAAATCATGATTTTTTAAGTTTACCCTTCCTTCCACATTTAGTGTTTTACTCTACCTTCTATCATTATTTTCCTGTTAATCTATCATCTATCTTTATCTATCATCTATCTGTCATCTATCATCTATCATTTATCTATACTATCTATATCTACCTATCTATCTATCATCTATCTATATCAATCATCTATCATCTATCTATATCATCTATCATTAACATCTATCTATCTATCATCTATCTATCATCTATCACCTGTCTACTTTATCTATCATCTGTCTATTCACCAATAATCTTTTTGTTATTGATATGAACTGATAGATTCTTCTTTCTTCCAATGGTTTAGCATTCTTCACTGTTCTTAATTATTTTGGTGCTCAAATTTTCCTGTATTTAGGCAGTGGGCGCCCCTTCAACCTGGTTACTCTTTGTCATATGCCTTTATCATTTTTTAAGCAATTCTTTACTTACTGACATCAAAAGTTTATGCCCAGCCTTGGGATTACCCCTTGATCTATAGAACCTATTCCCTTTAGTGGGGATGGCATTAGAGACACAGTCTTCATGCTTAATGTAACACATGCCTTTGTATAACATAACATTATTTTTTAATGATAATGGTATTAATTACAGTTCATGATATTTATATTTAATTGCTTTCATATCAATGAGTTTATTTGAAGATATTCTGCATATGTTTTTTCTTAGTATGAGATTGAATACAAATTTTCATCTGGTCCAAGTTTTAAAAGAACTATATGTTCAAAAGAACTATGGCTCCTATGAGAGTCTATTTTGTCCCAAATCATAACCACAAGCTGCCTTGGTGATAGTCTATTCACAAACGAATCTTTTGTGGTCAAGCTTTGCTGTCTGCTGTGAGATTTCTTTCAAAATGAACTCTGCTTGGTTTGGCTGATGTGGACACTAAAGCCTGAAGGAGAAGAAAATGGGCTAATTTTTTAACCTTATTTTCACTTAAGAGGAATGACTCATCCTGGATCTGAATTACACAAGGCCACAGAAAACATAGTCTCTCCTTCTCTTTGCTGCATTGAAACAGCCATCTTAGGAATTTTTTTCCTTATTTCTTGGCAAAATCACAAGACACTAGAAGTCTGGCTGGAATAAGATCTTGTGGGTAGACATTCTGAGACAAAGTCCAATGCAGGTACAGCCTTCCTTTCTCTAGCAACTGGGGGAAAGAGACAGGATTGGAGTACGCTTTCCTCAACCATGTATAAATAACATCACACGTTAAATACAGATCATTTTGTAAAAATTCTGCCTCTTGATTAGAAGTTTATTTTCATTTTCAAACCACTTTTATCAGCGGTGTAATAATATTGTCAGAACAAGGGGGAAAGTTCTTCATGTTATTACTGTTCAATAAATTGTTTGCCCCAGTTTTTATAAAAACTTTATTTTCTATTTATTAATTAAATTATTGTATTTCCAATTTCATTAAGTTTTTCAAAGAAATGATCAAGTCAAAGTATTAAGAGTTTGATGATAGTCACTTGTATCATATAATTCGGAAGTGGAATTTTTTTTTTAATATTACTTTAATAGGCACCTCTCGGTGACTTGTATGTTCTGGGGACAACCTGACATACTCAGTATTTTTTTTTTTTTTGCATAATTAACAATTAGCAACTACTTTTTTATTTTAGAGCATCCAAATGGTTAACCTTTAAAAGAAAATTTGACACTTGAATACTCATAATATAACTTCTTATGTAAAGTGTGTTGGGGTTGTAAAATCACTATATCACTGTCCAAGAGAGACTAAACCTAGAGGATACAAAATAAAAAATATTATAAAGATATAATGTATATAATAATAAAATGTTTGAGAGAACACATAGCTTTCTCTAGATTTACTAACACTTATATTTCAAATGTTTGGTACAAATTTTCAAATATTAAAAATAGTAAAATTAGAATAATATTTAAAGGTCATCCATCCCTACCCTCTAAATACCATCTAATTAATCTCTTGGATGTTGCAGACTTTGATCATCTAACCTCTGCTTAAACTCCTTCCACAATGTTGATGAACATACCTATTTAAGGAGCAACCACTTCTAGACACAATAATTACTAGGAATTCTTACCTGAATTGATGAATCAAAATCATCCTCCCTATTCATAGCATCCATTTATAGTTTTTAAGATACTAATATTTCTAGCCTATCTGTGGTCTACAAAGGAAGATATTAAACTATTTACTGCTACTTAGTACGAAGAATGGGACAGCTATTTATTCTTCCCACTCTATGTGCATTACTGTAAACAAAGATTATTCTGTTGATATATACCCGTCCTAAAGCCTTTCATGTACTTCAGTTAAATAAAAATGTTGCTTTTCTTTCATTTTTCAGATGGTTATTTGGACCCAAGTATAAGATTTTGCATTTAATATTTAAATTTCTTCTTCTTGGATTTGTTGTATCACTCTAGCTGCTTGAAATATAGATATACCCACATTTGTTCATTTGATGTATTAGCAAATCCATCTTTTACACCAGTTAGCAAGTTTCCCATACTTAAAATATTTTCAGTTGGTTTCCATGGCACACATTCCTGGTTATACTCTTTACTCTTTAACTTCTCTTCCTTAGTCATTCTGTAAGTTTATTATTCTCTAATATTCCTCAGGGTCCCATCGTGAGACTTCTTCCATTTTAACATACTTACACCTTCTAGGTGATCCTATTCATTCCCTTAACAAGATTTTGTTGTTGTTGTTGTTGTTTTTGTTTTTTGTTTTTGTTTTTTTTAAAGACTTTATTTATTTGACAGAGAGAAACACAACCAGAGAGGGAACACAAGCAGGGGGAGTGAGAGAGGAAGAAGCAGGCTTCCAGCTGAGCAGGGAGCCCGTCGTGGGGCTCGATCCCAGGATCATGACCTGAGCTGAAGGCAGTCGCTTAACCAACTGAGCCACCCAGGCGCCACCTTAACAAGGGTTTTTAATCTAGAATCCAAAGAGGGGCTTTAGGGGTCATAAACATTACTATGTTTATGTTTGTTTTGCACCATAGAATTCATCAGGTTCTTAAAGGCAAGAACAAAATAATAATAATAATAATAATAATAATAATAATAATAATAATAAATCTATATACTGTTGATTCTCATATCATTATCTTTTTTTATTCAAGTATCACTAACATCCAGTGTTATATTTGTTTCAGATGTATAATACAGTGATTCAACAATTCTATACTTTTCTCAGTGCTCAAAGTAAATGTCCTCTTAATCCCCTTCATCTATTTTCCTCATCCCCTCCTCCACCTTCCTCCTGGCAACCTCCATTTTTTTCTCTGTATTTAAGAGTTTGTTTTTTCATTTGTTTCTTTTTGTTGTTGTTGTTAGTTCATTTGTTTTGTTTCTTAAATTCCACATACGAATGAAACCATGGGGTCTTTGTCTTTCTCTGTCTGACTTATTTCACTTAGCATAATACATTCTAGGCCCATCCTTGTCACAAACTGTAAGATCTCATTCTTTTTTATGGCTGAATAATAGTCCAATATAGGACACATCTGTTTATCCATTAATCTATCAGTGGACACCTTAGGTTATTTCCATATCTTGGCTATTATGAATAATCATGCTATAAACATATCAGTATCTTTATTGCAGTCTCTTTTCTTCTCACCATCTACCACATCAAATCTCCATCTACCCTTCAAATTCCAAGTGTACATTTCATCTTTTCCTAACTTAGTGAATATCATAAGGGCCCAAGCTGGGAATATTGTCATTGAAGACTCTTCCTCTTCACCCCATGCAACACAAGCAATAGAGCCCACATTTCTATCAATTTTACCATGTCACCATGTCATGATTCCTCTACTCCTTACTTCCTCAGGAAAGTCACCAATATCTCCTATTCATGTAAGAGCTGTCTAAGTGGGCTCCCTGCCTCCAGAGGTAGCATTTCCAATTGCTCTTCAGCCCGAGGAACCTTTCTAGAAACCATTGATATGTTCTACTCTAGTATTTAAAACCTACACCTGCTTCTATCATTCCAAAGATAAATACAAATTCTATCTCTGTAAACAAAGCTATTCTTCATGGCTTGTCATGTTACATACCCTCAATCTCAGTCTATGTTCTAATCATACTACATTTCTATATGTTCTAAGATGTCGTAGTCCCTGTCTTTAAACTTGGTATTACTCTTTGTATCTACAACATTTGTCTTTTTCTCCATTGATTCCTCTTACTTATTTTCATGACTCAGGAAGAACATCACTTCCACTAAATTAGGTCATATGCCTGATGGGTATGGATAGGTGAGATTCTACTACTATGTAACCCTATAGTTCTCTGTACTGTCATAGTTCTCTGTTTCTGTCATAGCACTGTCTAGAAGCTCATCCTCAACTCACATTCTCATAATATTCCAAAATATTCCTCACCCCAAATATCCTTAAATAAGTATATAGTTAAGTAAAATCAGTCTTTACTGTGCAGATACAGCTTCTAGACAAGCCTTGTAGGCACCACCTTCAGCCAGATTGCCAACGTTAAACTCATCCTGGGACGTCTGGGTGACCAGCTGGTTGAGTGATTGCCTTTGGCTCAGGTCATTATCTCAGGGTCCTGGAACTGAGACCTACATGGTCTCCCTGCTCAGTTGGGGATCTGCTTCTCCCTCACCCCCTGCCCTCCACTCCCACTTATGCTTGCTCTCTCAAATAAATAAATAAAATCTTTAAAAAAATAAATAAACTCATTCTATATAAAACTTCTGGAGTTTACAATTCCTGTAGTTTACTTAAATGTATTTATCTGTTTCTTCTCTCAAGCTACAAATGCTCCAGTGGCAAGGACTAAGCCTCCCTTCCCACCTACCAACTGTTTTATCTTTGATACAAGCCTAATACAGTACAGTACTCAATAAAGTATTATACGAGTCATAAATTTTCCAAGTGTATCTATGACTTCTATGATTCCAAACAAAACTGAGCTGAAGATAAAAGTTTATAGTGAACAAATAGAGATCTCCACTTAGTCAATACCCATTCACCAACACCCTTCGGATAGTGCAATTCCATAAGCTACAGATATTAATTGTAGAGATTTTTTCCACTTTGACCACACATCCATCATTAGAAATTTTGTCAAAGGCCTTGATGAAACACACATGTACTCTGTCTACAGCTGATATTGTTCCTAAGCCTCCAAAAAAATGAATAGGATGTTAAAAGCTCAGAGTCTGAAATAGAACATCATTCATATCCTGAGGAACTCACGGTATATTTAGGGAAACATGTATGTAAGCAAATACTTTATAACACTGCATGGACCATAAATAGAGATATGGGAAAAGTAATTTGCAAGAACAAAAAAAAGTTGGTCCACCATGATTTATTTATTCTTTGTGTGTATCTAGTCTGGTTTCTAGAGATTACAAATTTCCTTTCCACAAGTTTATATATGAAATAATTAACTACTCGCTCCAGAGACTTGCCTTCATTGTATAACAACATACCAAGTTTGAGAAATAAAGAATAAGAGGGAAAAGATGACATTTCTGTGGTTTGTGGAAAGCACCTTCTGAAACTTTTTAAAACCAGGATAACATTTATTCTTCTCCACTATCTCCTTAATGATTATTGATGGTAGCCAAGGACTCTCTGCGACAAGTTCTTTAGGTACCTTGGAACAGTTCATCTGGGGCCAGAAAAGTGGATTCATTTTGAGAAGCTGGATGCTCTCTTACAATCTGTTCACTTATCTTTCACTTTCAATTTCCCCGAACCCAATATATTTTCCATCCTTTCCAGGCTGAAGATCATTCTCTTTGGCAGGAAGAACAGAAATAAAATAGGGGATTCCTACTTACTTTCTCTCATCTACTAACTTTATACCATCTTCCCATAATCAATAAGATTATTTCTCAGTATTTTCCCTTGCTCAGGATGAAACTAACGCATGTTTTTATCTTCAACTTCTGAACTTCAGTCTTCTGTGACACATAGTACTAATCTTTTGGTTAGATACTCACTGTTCACATATTTCTTTGTCCTCAGTTGTCACTTACTCCTAAGTGGATAAAAACTTCTTAGATGATATATCATTAATTATATGTTCATTTGTAGATACCAGGAAGTCATTTAGTGGGTCATACTGCACCCTATTTTACAGACACGTAGTTGAGGTGTTGTATGGCTAAATGAATTTCCATGCTAATTAAATGGATTAAATGTTGAGCTGTTACTCAAACTTTCCCTCTGGTTCCATTCCTCTTTCCAAAAGTCTCTTTCTTACACATTTTCATGACAACACAGTTACTATTCCCATAGGAAACACTGCAACCAGCTTGTATATCCTTAAAGATATTTTCTATACATATACAAGTAAATACATATGTACATAAATATAGATTATTTTTACACAAATGGCAGTATATCAGTCTGCTCAAGTTGCCATAATAAAACATCACAGATAGGGTGGCTTAAACAATAGAAATGTAAACAGTTCTAGAACTTAGAAGTCTAAGATCAGAATGTTGGCAGATTTGGTTTCTTCTGAATCCTCTTTCCTTGGTTTGCAGGTGGTTGTCTTCTCACTGTGTCCTCACATGGTGGCCCCTAAGTCTGTGTGTTTTACCTTTGCCCTAATTTCATTTTATAAGGATAGTAGCCATATTGGATTAAGGCCCCAATATGACTTCATTTTACTTTGTGTTGTTAAAGGTCCTGTCTCCAAATACAGTCACTTCCTGAGGTACTGGAGTTTAGAACTTCAACATGTGAATTTGGGGGAATCACAATTTAGTTCCAAAAAGGTAGCTTTCCTAAGACACAACTCTCATCTTTGTTCTCTTAAAAATATGTCTTAGACTTCTTTGATAACAGAATAATCTTAACCATCCTTTAGTGATGAAAAGAAGTCTGTTTCAAAAATTTTGCAATATCAAAAAATAATTCAATGAGTAATTAAGCATACATTATTTTAAACATGTGTGGTTATGTATGCAGCATAAATTCCCAAGAATTGAATACAGATAAGGGCAAAGGATAATCATTTTTAAAACCTTTGTTCTAACTAGTGCTAAACTGCCTTCCATATCCCTGTACCAACTTATACTTGCAGCAAGAAGTATGAAAGAGCCTCTGTATTATCAATTTTATAATATTTGCCAATATGTATAAGTGAAAATGATATCTTAAAAAATTATAATTTTATATTTTCCTTATAAATGATATTGAGTGTCTTTTCATATGTTTAGAAGTTAAATATCTGTATTTCATTTTCTGTAATTCCCTTTTTCATGTGCTTTGTAAATTTTGAGCTGTTTTGGAATATTTTCTTATTAATTAGTAGGAATGTTTCCACATTAGGAAAACTAATAATTTGTGATATTATTAAAAAGTTGCAATTTTTTCCCATTTGTCACTTGTCTTTTGATTTTATTTATTTTTTTCTTCAGGTAGAAATACGATATTTTATATAGTTGAATTTACCAGTATATTACTTCAAGGCTTCTAAAATTGTCTTCAATGGTTTCAACATTCTGTGATTATAAAATAATTCAATGTGCTTGAGTTTTTTTCCCCACTAAAACTTTATGATTAATTTTTCATTTATAATTCTTTGATCGTTCTGGAATTTATTGTGAGTGAGGCAGGAATTCAAATTTATGTGCATTTTTTCAAAATGGCTTACTACTGACTCAGTTTAATTTATTTAGTAACTTTTTTTTTTTTTTACTTAAATTGAAGTGCTCTCTTTATTAAATGAAAATAATGCCTTATGGATTTTCTTTTCTATTTTTCTAGGTATAAGCACAATAACTCTGTTTTCATATAGTTACCTTTATAACATGGCTTAATAAATTACAAAGGCAGTCCAATTTATTATGTTTTTTCCTAGAATTTTTGTGTATATTTGGCCAACGAATTGATAAGACTAATATTGGGAGCCTTG
>PITA01027314.1:0-11796 GCA_004023965.1 Spilogale gracilis | reverse complement strand
CTGGAGCGGCTGCGGAGAAAGGGGAACTCTCTTACACTGTTGGTGGGAATGTAAACTGGTGCAGCCCCTTTGGAAAACAGTGTGGAGATTCCTTAAAAAATTAAAGATAGCGCTACCCTATGACCCTGCAATTGCACTATTGGGCATTTACCCAAAGATACAGATGTAGTGAAAAGAAGGGCCATATGTACACCAATGTTCATCGCAGCAATGGCCACAATCGCCAAACTGTGGAAAGAGTCAAGGTGCCCAACAACAGATGATAGATAAAGAAGATGTGGTCCATATATACAATGGAATACTATGCCTCCATCAGAAAGGATGAATATGCAACTTTTGTAGCAACATGGATTGGAATGGAAGAATTTATGCTGAGTGAAATGAGCCAAGAAGAGAAAGTCAAGTATCACATGGTTTCACTTACTTGCGTTGCATGAGGGGTAAACTGAAGGACAGTGGGAGAAGGAAAGGAAATGGGAACTAGGGTAATCCAGAGAGAGAAACGAAACAACAGAGACTTTGGACAAAGAAACAAACTGAGGGACTTGAAGGGAGGGGGATGGAGGGATGGGAGAGCCTGCAGGTGGGTACTGGGGACACCTAAAGTGTGGAGCACTGGGTGTGGGGAATGGGGTATGAATCTTGGAACACTGGCAAAAAAATTTAAGTAACAATAAAAAAAGAAAAGAAAATATTAGACAATTTTCCTTACATACTTGAATAAAAATGTTTAATGTACAGTTAATTAGTGGGCAATTATGAACATTGTTTATTGATTAATCATTCTCAAGCAGAACTGTCAGCCTAAAGGGAAGTATCCAGTGATATCCTGTAGGACTGTGCATGTGACTTTGTTGATTTCAAGATATTTATCAATTTGTATTAAGACAAGGGGCATTGCATATGACTTTTTTGATGGCAAAAGTAGGATAGAAGAAAAATATAAGGAGGAAAATAATTAGACTGAAACATTGAGGAAAAGTTATTTACATAATATTTGATGAATAAATTCTTATATAAAAATACAAGATGAGATAAAAGAATATTATTGGGACAGTTGATAAAATTTAAATAATGTTTGTACATTAGACAACATATATATCAATATTTTCCTTTTCATATATATCAAAAATTGTACTGTGGTTATATAAGAGTCTTCTTTTTAGGAACTATACATAAAAATATCTAGGAATAAATGTACATCATGTCTGCAACTTATGTTCAAATGTCTCAGGACATCAAAAACTAACGTAATATAATTTTTAAAAAAGCAAATGACTCTTTAATGTATTGTTGGATCCTGTTAGCAAGGATCATGTTGAGAATATTGGCATCCATATTCATCAGCGATATTGGTCTGAAGTTCTCCGTTTTGATGGTGTCTTTGTCTGGTTTGGGGATTAGACTGATGCTGGCTTCATAGAATGAGTCTGGAAGTTTTCCTTCCGTTTCTATTTTTTGAAACAGCTTCAGGAGAATAGGTGTTATTTCTTCCTTGAATGTTTGGTAGAATTCCCCAGGGAATCCATCTGGGCCTGGACTCTTGTTCTTGGGGAGGTTTTTGATCACTGCTTCAATCTCATTACTAGATATAGGTCTATTCAGATTGTCAATGTCTTCCTGTTTCAGTCTTGGTAGTTTATAGGTTTCCAGGAATGTATCTATCTCTTCTAGGTTGTTAAACATATTGGAATATAATTGTTGATAGTAATTTTTGAAGGTTGTTTCTATTTCCTTGGTGTTAGTCGTGAACTCTCCCCTTTCATTCATGATTTTGTTAATTTGGGTCTTCTCCCTTTTCTTTTGGATTAGTTTGGCCAATGCTTTATTGATCTTATTGATCCTTTCAAAGAACTAGCTTCTAGTTTCATTGATGCATTCTACTGTATCTCTAGTTTCTGATTCATTCATCTCTGCTCTAATCCTTTTAATTTCCCACCTTCTGTGGGGGGTTGGTTTAATTTTTGGTTGATTTTCCAGTTCTTTAAGGTTTAATGAGAGTTTGTGTATTCGGGATTTTTCAATTTTTTTGAGTGAGGCTTGGATGGCTATGAATTTCCCCCTTAGGAGCGCCTTTGCTGTATCCCATAGGTTTTGGATCGATGTATCTTCATTCTCATTGGTTTCCATGAAGTGTTTCAGTTCTTCTTTGATTTCTTGATTGATCCACATATTCCTGAGTAGGATCGTCTTATCTTACAAATGTTTGATTTTCTCCTGAACTTTTTATGGTGATTGAGTTCCAGTTTCACAGCATTGTGGTCAGAGAATATGCAGGGAATAATTTCAATCTTCTGGTATCGGTTGAGCACTGATTTGTGACCTAGTATGTGGTCTATCCTGGAGAAAGTTCCATGTGCACTCGAGAAGAATGAGTATTCTGCTGTTTTAGGGTGAAATCTTCTGAATATATCTATGATGTCCATCGGGTCCAATGTGTCATTCAAGGCTCTTGATTCTTTGTTGATTTTCTGTTTAGATGATCTGTCCATTGCTGAGAGTGGTGTGTTAAGATCTCCTATAATTAATGTATTTGCATCAATATGATTCTTTATTTTATTTAACAGTTGGCTTATGTAGTTGCCTGCTCCCATGTTGAAGGCATAAATATGTACAATTGTTAGATCTTCTTGATGTATAGACCCTTTAAGAATGATGTAGTGTCCTTCTGTGTCTCTGACTACAGTCTTTAGACTAAAATCCATTTTGTCTGATATGAGAATCGCTACTCCAGCTTTCTTTTGGGGTCCATTGGCATGAAAGATGGTCTTCCATCCCTCACTTTCAATCTGGAAGTGTCTTTTGATTCAAGACGAGTCTCTTGTAAACAGCATATGGATGGGTCCTGTCGTTTTATCCATCTGCAACCCTGTATATCTTTATTAGAGCATTTAAGCCATTCACATTAAGAGTGATTATTGATAGATACGTTTCTATTGACATCATGTTGCCTATGGAGTTTATGTTTCTATAGATTACCTCTGTAAATTTCTGTTTTGTGTTGTGCTTGGGTTCATTTCTCCTCTATAGGACCCCTCTTAGCATTTCTTGTAGTGCTGTCTTGGTGGTTGCATAATCTTTTAGACCTTGGTGATCCTGGAAGCTCTATATTTCTCCTTCCCTTCTGAAAGTCAACCTTGCTGGATACATTATCCTTGGCTGCATATTTTTGTCATGTAATTTCCTGAATATGTCTTGCCAGCCCTTTCTGGCTTGCCAGGTTTCTGTGGAAAGGTCTGATGTTATTCTGATAGTCTTCCCTTGGTAGGTAAGGGATCTCTTTCTCCTAGCTGCCCCTAAGACATATTCTTTGGTTTTATGATTTGCAAATTTTACTATTACGTGCCTGGAGGTTTTTCTGGCCTCATTGATATTGGTCCTCTCTGCCTCTAGGACATGAACATTTGTTTCATTCCCCAGATTTGGGAAATTTTCATCCATGATTTGTTTAACATAATTTTTGAGGCTTCTCTCTCTCAACTCCTTTGGGGATTCCAATAATTCTGATATGGGAGCATTTCATGGCATCATTTATTTCCCTTATTCTGTTTTCATGGGGTTTTAGCTGTTTGCTCCAAAACTTCTGTTGCTCCTCTTTTTTAATCCATCTGTCTTCTAAATCACTGATACGATCTTCAGCTTCACTTACTCTGGCTGTTAGCATATTTAAATTAGATTGCATCTCATCTAAAGCCTTTCTAACCTCAGCTTTCACTTCTGTTACTATGGCTTCCACTTTGAGACTAATGTTCTTTTCTCAATTAGCCATTTCTTGGACGATTGCTGCCCTGAATTCCATTTCTGTCATATTGTTTATGTTCATTTCTAGTAATTCTGTGACCCGGGTTGCAGTCTCGGGGTTCTTCTGTTGGATGTTCCTCCTCCGAGTCATTGTGGCATGGAGTGGTTGAGGGGGTGTATAGTTAAATATATCAGCCACTATCTAGGTGGATTGGTCGCTGGAAGGTTTTAGAGCAACCAGAATTCACCACCAAAAAGGGAGGAGAAAGAAAAAAGAAAACGGAAGAGAGGAAGCAAGAGAAGAAACCCCTGCCAGGGTGGGCCCTGGTGGTAGGATTTGTATGGTACAAAATTGTTACAGGGTAAAGAAAAGGGCTGTCAAGGGTAAATGAAGAGATCAAAAAGCGAAGCCCAACCTATATCACCCCCAATACCAGTATTTATGTAATACAAAAGCAAAGACAAATACACAGAAACACTGACATACTAGAGTGGGAAGGTGAGGGCAGTCACACCTTGTGGGCAAGGAATGCGTTTCAGATGCTCCTGAGTTTGTCTTGTTGTTATTGTTGGAGGAGCCCACTTTCTAAAGATATAGGGAGATTAGAACTGGTTGTATATAGGGGTAGTATTGAATAGGGATGTGGATTGACTTGAAGCTTATAATGACATGTATATGTAAAAGAGAGAATAAAGGAAAGAAGAGTGAAGAAAGGGAAAAACAGATAAAACAAACAGGGAAACAAGAGGCAACAACAACAGCAGAAAATACAGGAGTGTGTTTGAAAAAATTTCAAGGTAAAAAAAATAAAATAATTTAAAAAAATGTTTTGGGGTGTTGTATTGAGTATCACGTTGTGATAAAAGGGGGTTAAAATTGTAAGAAGAAAAACTGTGAGAATGTATTTTTAAGCTTAAAGTGGAAGCTTTAAAAGTAAAAATAGAAAAAAGTTTTTAAAAAAGCAAATAAGGTGGAAAACTATCAATAATTCATAGGGCTTTTGGTACTTGTAGTCAGTACCAGGTGTTTAATAAATTGCCTTTCCCCCGGATATGGAGGTTTTACAGATTGAGTGTTTTCCTCCTGAGCTTCTGGCTTGCTTTCTGGTGGCGGGGTCTGCCACGCTGTTTTCAGTCCCTTCTACCTGGGCTGCATCACTCCACCCCCTTGCTAGAGACTGGTCTCAATGGTAACCAGGTTATCAGATTACAGTTCTTGGTGGCGAACCTTTGTTCTTTTACGTCTTTTTTCAGCTGCTGAGGAAGTCAGGTCAGAGCAAGATGTCTGTGCCCAGACCTCCTTCCCTCCACACAGAGAGAGGCTCTTTCCTGCCTACCGGTTGGCAGCCTGTCACAGCCGGGCAGGCGCAGATGCTGGATTGGTTTCTTCCCACGCCCCTGCTTGTCGCTTCACTCCCGCACCTCAAAATCACAACTTCTTTTGGATCTTGTGACCTTGTTTGTGCCAGGGGACCGGCAGCTCCTCAGGTCCTGCACAAGTCTGCAAAATCACCTTCCCTGGGGAGTCTGCGTCCGGCCCATGGGCTGGGGAGTCGTGGGAGAGAAAAGCAGCAGAGGCAAGGGGAAAAAAAGAAAGAAAGAAAAAAAAGAGAGAGAGAGAGAGAGAAAGTGGCAGAAAAATAGACTCCAAGCCCGCCGCTCTCGCTGAGATCCCCCGCGCCGCACAGGGCACTCCTGCTCTCCGCGAAACCCTGCTGCTCTAGCTTAAGCAGTGGGGGGATAGACTCTGCACTCCAGCCCCTCTAAGTTCCCTCGAGCTGTGGGGCACTTCCTCTCCCTGTGGATCTCTGTCTCACCTCTGCTGTGGCGGAAAAAGAATCTCCTTGCCGTGGACTCTGCTGCATTCCCGGTTCTGTCTTGCCCCAAATCAGACCGTAATCTGTGGTTATTCCCTGAGCACAGAGCACAGAGCACTTTCCTGCTGGGGTATTTGCTTTCAATGGTTCAGCTCTGCGGGCTTCCTCCCCCACACCCCTGTCTCTGGGAGTAAGTCTCCGGTCGCTCTCACTTGTTTCTACCTTTTTGCCGATGGTCTTTGTCTCCCGTGGTGATCCAGAAGCACGAAATATCACATTTTAGGGTGATTTCATGGGTCCTCACAGTGGTCCTGTAGTGGTTTTTTGCTGGAATTGGGCTCACCTCAGGGAACTCCCCGAAATGCGGTCACCTGGCCTTCCGCCATCTTGGATCCCCCAAAAGTTCATTTTTAGCTTTGTTTCCCTTGCCTTTGGAAACATGTCTAGCAAGAAGTTGTTGTCACCAAGGTCAAAGAGGTTGCTGCCTGTGTTTTTCTCTAGGATTTTGATGGATTCCTATCTCACATTAAGATCTTTCATCCATTTTGAATTCATTTTTGTGTATGGTGTAAGAAAATGTTCTAGTTTCATTCTTCTACATGTGGTTGTCCAATTTTCCCAGCACCAGTTGTTGAAGAGACACTTCTTTTTCCATTGGATAGTCTTTCCTGCTTTGTCAAAGATTAGTTGACCACAGAATTTGGGGTCCATTTCAGAGTTCCACTGATCTATGTGTCTGTTTTTGTGCCAGTACTACATTGTCTTGATGATCACAGCATCGTAATATGGCTTGAAGTTGGTCATTGTGATGTTCCCAGCTTTGGTTTTCTTTCTCAATATTCCCCTTGTGATTTGGGGTCTTTTCTGTTTCCATACAAATTTTGGGATTATTTGTTCCAGCTCTGTGACAAATGTCGATGATATTTTGTATAGGGATTGCATTCATGTGTGGCTTGTTCTAGGTAGCATAGACATTTTCACAATATTTTTCTTCCAATCCATGATCATGAAATGTTTTTTTTTCCATTTCTTTGTGTCTTCCTCAAAATCTTTCATAAATGTTCTATAGTTTTTAGAGTACAGATCCTTTACCTCTTTGGTTAGGTTTATCTCTAGGTATCTTATGGTTGTTGATACAATTGTAAATGGGATCGATTCCTTAATTTCTCTTTCTTCTTTCTCATTATTAGTGTGTAGAAATGAACCTGATTCCTGGGTATTGATTTTATATCCTGCCACATTGCTGAATTTTTGTATGAGTTCTAGCAATTTTGGGATGGAGTCTTTTGGGTTTTCCACATAAAGTATCATGTCATCTGTGTAGAGTGAGTTTGATTTCTCTGCAATTTCAATGCTTTTTATTTATTTTTGTTGATTGACTTCTAATACAATGTTGAACAACAGTGGTGAGTGTAGACATGCCTGTGTTGTTGTGTTTCTGAACTTAGCTCCTTCAAAATAATACTCACTGTGGGCTTTTCATAGATGGCTTTTATTATATTGTGGTATGTTTCCTCTATCCTACACTGTGGAGAGTTGTATTCAAGAAAGGATACTGTATTTTGTCAAATGTTTTTTCTGCATCAATTGAAAGGATCATATGGCTCTTGTCCTTTCCTCTATTAATGTGATATATCATGTTGATTGATTTAATTTTAGAAAGTTGAACCAGTCTTGCAGCCCAGGAATAAATCCCACTTGGTCATAGTGAATAATTCTTTTAATGCACTCTTGAATCCTACTGGCTAGTATCTTGGTGAGATTTTTGGCACTCATGCTCACCAAGGATATGGGTCTGTAATTCTCTTTTTTTGGTAGGGTCTTTGGTTTTGAGATCAAGGTAATGATGGCCTCATACGGTGATTTTGGAAGTTTTCCTTCCACTTCTGTTTTTTGAAAGAGCTGCAGAAGAATAAGTATTAGTTCTTCTTTAAATGTTTGATACAATTCCCTTGGGAAGCCATCCAGTCCTGGACTCTTGTTTGGGAGAAGTTTTGGATTACTGATTTAATTTCTTTGCTGGTTATGGATCTGTTCAGATTTCTGTTGCTTCCTGTTTCAGTTTTGATAGTTTATAAATTTCCAGGAATGCATCCATTTCTTACAAATTGCCTAATTTTGGGGCAAAGAGTTGCTCATAATGTGTTCTTAAAACAGTATGTATTTCCTTGGTGTTGGTCGTGATTTCCCCTCTTTCATATATGATTTTATTACTTTGGGTTCTTTCTCTTTTTTCTTTTTCTTTTTTTTTTTTTGGATAATTCTGACTAGGGGTTGATTGATTGTATTAATTCTTTGAAAGGACCAGCTTCTAGTTTCATTGTTCTGTTCCATTGTTCTTTTGGTTTCTATTTCATTGATTTCTCCTCTATTATTTCTCTTATCCTGCTTGGTTTAAGCTTTCTTTGTTGTTCTTTCTCTAGCTCCTTTAGATGTACTGTTAGCTTGTGTATTTGAGAGTTTTCTAATGTTTTTTGAGAATCAATTTTATTGCTATGTACCTCCCACATAGGATCCTTTTTGTCACATCCCAAAGGTTTTGAGCAGTTGTGTTTTCATTTCCATTTGTTTCTATGAATTTTTGTAAATCTTCTTTAATTTCCTGGTTGACCCGTTTATTCTCCAGGAGGATGCTCTTTACACTCCAAGTGTTTGAGTTCCTTCCAAATTTCTTCCTGTGATTGGGTTCAAGTTTCAAAGCATTGTGGTCTGAAAACATACAGGAAATGATCCCAATATTTTGGTACCAGTTGAGACCTGATTTGTGATCCTGATTTGTGATATATTTTTAAGAATATATAAGTATTGGGGCGCCTGGGTGGCTCAGTTGGTTAAGCAACTGCTTTCGGCTCAGGTCATGATCCTGGAGACCCAGGATCGAGTCCCACATCAGGCTCCCTGCTCGGCGGGAAGCCTGCTTCTCCCTCTCTCAGTCCCTCTGCTTGTGTTCCCTCTCTAGCTGTGTTTCACTCTGTCAAATAAATAAATAAAATCTTTAAAAAAAAAAAGAATATATAAGTATTTAACACGTGTTAATATAATATGTATGTGGAATTTAAGAAATGACAAAGGTGAACATATGGGAAGGGGGAAAGGAAAACAAAAATGAGAGATGGAAACAAGCCAGAAGGGACTCTTAAGGATACAGACAAACTGAGGGTTGATGGAGATAGGTGGGTGGGGGTGGGCTGGATGGTGATGGGTTTTAACGTGGGCACCTGTTGTAATGAGCACTGGGGATGTACTTCTGTGATGAATCACTGAATTCTACTCCCAAAACGCATTTTGCACTTGTATGATCTCTCACTAAAATTTAAACTCAACAAACAAACAAACAAACAAGCATGTGTTAAGATGGGTTTGCTAATATGACTTTAAGTGAACTAATAAGTATTTTAAACCTTAACACTCCTAATATTGTAAATATTAATACCTGTAAGCAATATAATGAAAAGCTCTTTGAGATCTTCAATAATTTTTCAAGTGTGCAAGGGTCTTGAGAACAAAAAGTGTGAGAACTGGGATCCCAGGAATGCTTCCGGGTGTCCTGCAGCTGGTAGGCCAGGAGGGAGCAGCATGCCCTCTGGTACTCACCCACAGGGGCCTCCCCACATCCCTGTTCACTCTTCCCACTTCCTTTCTTTCCTTCTCTGCACTCTCCTGTGCTGCACAGCCTTTTAATTACAGGAAGTAACCTCCTAAGCGTGGTTCCATCAAGACCAAGGCAGTCACATATTACTCTGTAAACGTTTATCAGATGTCTCTATGCAAAGCATATCGCCCACCGCTGAGTAAACAGAAGAATCCCCCCTGTCAAAGAGTTAAATACCTAGTGAAGGAGCAGGACCGAAAGGCCAGAAATTAGAACAGCAACCAGCTGATATGTGTGGAAGCCCCTTCTTTTCTATAAAGGACTGAATATTACAAATAGATTCCTGACCTCACAGGCAGAGGAAAACCAACAGGGAGATACTGGCCAGGAATTTCTGGAAGGATCTGGAAACACAGGGACATAATGAGGACAATCACCAGGTTCTGAGAGAGATAGGAGAGGAGGGATAGGAAAACTAGAAGCTGAGGAACAGGAGTGGGAACATTGGATTTTTCTATTTGGAAAGTGAGGTTTCCCAGAGGTCAGGAGAGTTTGAGCAAAGGCATTGTTCAAATGAGGGATAGAGGATGATCTAAGTTGGGAGGAGTACAGGTGAGGATCTAAGAAGCAGGCCTACTGCAGGGGCCTCACTATAGAGGCAGGGGTAGGGTCCAAGCTGTCCCAAGCAGACTGTCTCAGAGAACACAGGATGCTGGTGCGTGAAGGCCATCAACAAGCTAGGGGGTGGTCAGCCTTGGTGTGCACTAGCCCAAAGGGGCAGGACAGTGGTCTGATTTACCCATGGCCAATCTAGTACACCAGAAACACAGAATGAGTGTGGGGCAGGCTATCAGGAGTCCAGATCCAGAAATCTCCATGGAAGAACATCTGGGATTCCTGGGCTGAGTTGGAGGGAAGCAGGATGGGGAAGAAGGAGGGAGGGACATGTGGAGGAAGAGGCAGCAACTTGTGTGGCAAGGAAGAGGCTCTACACTAGGAGCTATCTATCCTGTGGAGAGAGGAAGCCTGACCTTTTTGGCTAGGAGAGATGCAGGTAAATGGAGTTGAGGGTGTGGGGGAAGGGAGCAGACAGGGTCCTGGAGCCTTGAGACATGTGGTATTGGAGGAAACCCAATTCCCCCTTCAGATTCCAGCAAAGCCTGAAGGCAGCCCTAGAATTGAGCCTTCACTGAACTGTAGCCTCCTCACCTAGTGAAGAAGAAAATGGACAAAGCAGATGAACACAGGGGAAGGGAAGGGAAAATAAAATAAGATGAAAATTGAGAGAGAGGAAAACCATCAGAGAGGCTGAAATCTAGGAAAACAAGCTGAGGGTTGTTGGAGGGGAGATGGGTCATGGGAAGGGATAACTGGGCGATGGGCATTAAGGAGAACACGATGTAATGAGCACTGGCTCTTATAGGCAACTAATGAATCACTAAATTCTTCTTTTGAAACTCAGAAAAGAAATGAAAAAAGGGAAGAGAAGAGAAAAAAGAAGAAAAGAAAAGTTAAGTTAAGGGAGACCTGGCCAATGGAGTGAATGACTTCCACCAACACCCACCCAGCAATCCTGGCAGAGTTAGGGCAGGAACCCAGTTCCTACCTCCCCATTCTGCCATGACCTTTCACACTGGATCCCACAGCTGAAAAGAGGCAGAGCCTGCAGAGGTCCTACTGTGTGCCTGGTGTCACCACCCCTCCTTTACAAGTCAGCTTTGAAGGGGTGAACTTCCCTGGGGGCCAATGGCAGGATAGCTGTGCAGAGGGGCAGAGACAGCCCCAGTCTTGGACCAGGGCATGGCAGAACGAGTAGACAGACAGGAAGAGACACAGGAGACACTGTCTGGTCACCGTTTGCCCATTGGCTGTAACACATCTAAGAAAACCACATACTCTTCTCCCAGGAAAAAGCCCAATGTACTGTCCAAAGCAGGAATCTCCTCAATCATTGTCGAGGCCAAGGACAGGCATCCCCAAAAGGTGCCATTTTGGTGTACTGATTATGTATGTATGTATGATTTTATTTTTTTTAATCTTTTTTTTTATTGTTACTAAAATTTTTTTTCCAGTGTTTCAAGATTCATTCCCCATTGCCCACACCCAGTGCTCCACGCTTTAGGTGTCCCCAGTACCCACCACCAGGCTCTCCCATCCCTCCACCCCCCTCCCTCCAAGTCCCTCAGTTTGTTTCTATGTTCAAAGTCTCTGTTGTTTCATTTCCCTCCCTAGATTACCCTAGTTCCCATTTGCTTCCCTTCTGCCACTGTCCTCCAGTTTGCCTCTCATGTACCGCAAGTGAGTGAGACCATACAATACTTGACTTTCTCTTCTTGGCTTATTTCACTCAGCATAATCTCTTCCAGTCCGGTCCATGTTGCTACAAAAGTTGGGTATTCATCCTTTCTGATGGAGGCATAGTATTCCATTGTATATATGTACCACAACTTCTTTATCCATTCATCTGTTGATGGGCACCTTGGCTCTTTCCACAGTTTGGCGATTGTGGCCATTGCTGCGATGAACATTGGGGTGCATATGGCCCTTCTTTTCACTACATCTGTATCTTTGGGGTAAATGCCCAGTAGTGCAATTGCAGGGTCATAGGGTAGCTCTATCTTTAATTTTTTAAGGAATCTCCACACT
>PITA01027313.1:0-21129 GCA_004023965.1 Spilogale gracilis | reverse complement strand
AGAGGTGGTGATATTTTCAGGTGGAGAAAGAAGGTGCTTATCTCCTGTGTTCGCTCTGATTGCATGAACGAAGGAACCATCTTATCTATGCTAACTTACTCACCTTTATTCTCTGTACTCGGTGACATCTCATGCTTTATACTCTAGCCCTGCTGATGGGATAGTTTGTAGAACGTTCTGTACTCTCTGTCACCTCCAGACCTCTGCATATGCCTGGAACAGTTCTTCCTTCTTCTCTTAGATACTCCCACTCATTCATAGGTCTTGGCTGAGATGCCACCTATTTCCAGAGCTTCCCTCTTCAGATTGGGTGACTTCAGGATGCCCTTCTGACCCACCAAAGCCCTTACCAGGCCCTAGGTCCCTAATTGTCTGCCCCTCGACCACAAGACTGTGAGCTCCTTGAGGGGATGCCTTCTTTATCACTTCCTTAACACTGTATCCCTAACACCCAGCTCATAGTAAGTATTCAATACTTAGTTGTTGAATCAAATCCTTTGACTAATATTTCTGAGTGCCCACTGTGTGTCAAACTTTGTGCTAAACAAAGATGAGTAAAAGGTTGCCTTTATTCTCACATTCTAGAAAGGGACACTGGCCTGTTAACTAGTAAATATAATACATATGGTGAGTGTGAGAAAAGGGGCCTTGGGGACACAGGTGAGGGAACAGTGAATTCTGCCTGGGAAGTAAAATGTGGGATGCTGGGAGACCTTCAGAGACAAAGTAGAACAGCTGGGGGGAGGGGGTGCAAGCCCACAAAGTTATTTCCAAAGAGGAAAGATGACCATCTGTATTTACATGCATTGGTATTTACCGGATACAGAGAGGAAGGGGCCAGGCTAGGGAGGTATGTTGGACAGGTGGCATGTGTGTGAAAAGCGCCTTCAGCAGCTAGGCCTGTGTTCCCTCTACTTCTCCCCTCCCTGGTGCTTCTTTATGTGTAAATACATGGGTAGTGGGGGGACTTTGGGACCCTGACTTAGTCCATGGCTACCCTCACAAAGCTGGGAACACATCACCCCCATGCCATTCTAGTCTCAGGTGACTTTGTTCCTGGGCTCCCTGGTTGCCAGAAGCATCTCTACTCACCTCGGACCGTTGGCCCCTTTCCTTCTGGATTCCAATCTGGTTCTGGTCCTTACCCGCCGGGTGGCTAGGGGCAAGACCCTCCCCTCTGTGGCGGGGCGATGACGCTTCCCAGGTGGGGGTCTTGAGAGGTGTCAGTGGGCTAAGGAAGCGTGCAGAGCACTGTGGGAGCTCTGTGATTGTGGGTCCCTCCTTCCTCATCCCCGCTCTTGCCCCAGCCCCCTGCTCCCTCAGCGGAGTCTGCGTGTGACATAAAGGCAGTTTCTTTAGCTGCTTCTTTTTAAACAACAAAAATAAAATTGCCTCTCTGTCTTCCTTGGCTGCCTCAGCCGAGCGCCTTGCCAACCTGTTTACATTAAGGGATCGGCGGGGGTCCTCTAGGTTGTGGGCTGTGTGTGTTTTGCCTCTTTGGTGCGGCTCCCACTTTGTCTCGTTTCCTGATACGATGCAGCATGCTAATTTTTTCTCTTAAGGTGTGAGAGGGAAAGGGAAATTGCGGCTCTAGATGAGTCCCTCCTCAGCGGCCCCTGTGCGGTCCCCCCTCGTGTCGCGCTCCTGCCCAGTTAGAAACCTGCTTGGCTTTTAGGAGCCAGAGTGTCTGCCGACGAAGAATCCTGTTCCCGGCCCTAATTACCGCTAGATGGAATGAATAAAGACATCGTGTTTCCTGCATTTTACTTACAGAGTTGCTGATGCAGTGAATGTTAGAGGAAACGTCTCTTTCCTCGGAGAGATTAAAAACCAAGTGCCTCAGCGACTGATCCAAGTGACAGTTTTGGTGACAGGCTCCCTCCTGCCCTTGGGTGGCCAGGAAATGGAAGTGGATCTGGGGTCAGGGAGAGCGGGTCCCGAGAGACACCTGCACTTTCTCCTCTTCATCCCGGTGGGGGACCTGACCAGATGGTCTAGCTGAATACAGAAGAGAAGGTTTATGGAGCACTGGCTACGTGCTCAGGGTTTTTACTCTTTCTGTCCTATTACTCTTTTGCGAGGGCTTACTAGCCCCACTGGGCAGATGAGATGCTCAGGATCCTGCCTGAGGTCACACACAGCTAGCGGGTGGCAGAATGGGCTTTGAAGTCAGCCTCGCGGTGCTGAGTTCATGGTCTTTCAAGTTCAAGGACACTTGCCTGGCCTGCTTGGTCCAGTCTGCCCTAGACCTGGGGGAGACAACCAGTTCTTTCCCTTGAGAGTGGGCGGCAGACTACAGTGGTTAACTTCCCCTGAGTAACAAACCTCCCCCAAACTCAGTGGGCTTAAAGCAACAAACTTTATGGCTTTTCATAGACGAAGGCAAGGTCTGGGATGGTCTCATGCAGTCTCAAATGGGGCAAGAGCCATGTGATCTCTCACTTCCCCAAAAGGCTACTCCGGGCCTCTTTGTCTATATTTTATATGCAGATGAAACTGATATGGATACAGATACCCATCCTTCCTCTTTGCAAATAACTCTGCGGTCTATCTTCACTCATTTACGAGGTGGTGGAAGGTTCCTAGCCGTGGAAGAGGGGCATGCTAATGGACAACCCCTTCTAGAGCCTCTGTTATTTTATGTTAACTAATGTCTGGTTGGCCAAAGGAGGTCACCTGTCCATCCTCAGATTCAAGAGGTGGAGAAGGGACCCTTCCTGTCGCCTGGAAGGTCTAACGCGCCCCATTACAGAGCGCGTACATCCCAAGATGGGAAAACTGTGATCGTTTTGCCATCTACCATAAAGGGTAATAGGCTGTTTCACCATTCCCGGTCCTGTCAACCAAGGGCTCGGAGAAGGGGCCTCACTGATCTTCGGTATCTGGAGGATGTCATCGAGGCTGCTCCAGACAGATGTTTCTTTTCTTCTCTTTTTTAACATGCAGGGAATGAGAAACCATAACCTCCCTGTGGTAATTTATCCACATTCTCATAACCGGCTATTATCTTTCATTATTTTTTATTTCTTGGGACCAGATGCTTCCAGTGCCTTGGAGTACATGTTTGGATTTGGTGGCAGGGCCTGTCCCTGCTCCGTGGCTCGTCGCTACAGGAATGGTGACGGGGGCAGCTCTGGGCTGCCTGCCTTCTCCTCCTTTCTTTAGGGCTCGTGGCACGCTCTGGTTTCTCTATCTGAATTTTACCTATCCCGCCCCCCACCCCCGTTATCTGGGAAACGCAGACCAGAGAGTTTTAGAGGTTCTAAAGAGTCAGTGCAGTGATCGAGTCTCTAGGTATCTGGCCAGCTCCATCTCAGAGCCTGTATTCCTGGGCCCCCAGCTTCTCTCCTGTGCCTCCAAGGCCGCGCTGACCTGCTTTCTGAGTAGAAATGGTTTTCATCAGAGATACGTGGAAGCCAATTCCAAGCAGCCTGCCTTAGGAACTTTTGGGGTGTGGGCCTCATTTCAAGGTTGCTCTGGAACTCTCTTCCCACCAGGAGAGAAGAGGGCAGTAGGAAGTATTAGCACCACGGGCCTTTCCCCACCTGCACCGTCTTGGGACAGTCACTGTGGGAGCAAGTCAATAGAGCCAGGACCCCCGAGGCCTGTGACCCAAAGGGGAAATGCTTTGGGGCTGCTTAGCACTATTGGCCGGTTATCAGTTTTCTCCTTCCCTGCATTGGCTTGGGCACCTGGCCCAGGAGACATGCTCCAAAGGACAGCTTGCCCTTTGACCCCCGTGTGGCTGAAGGTCCCTGGTTGGAAGGGCCCAGGGGGATGGTAGAGGCAGCACTGATGCCAGTGGAAACACAACCTTGTTGCCAAGATGGGAGGAGGAGAAGGGGGAGGTGAGACCCTGAGATTTGGAGCCCTAAGGCTATACCACTGAAGCCTCCTTACTCTGCCCTCTGAGGACGTCCTGAGGCTCCCGGCCAGGGCCCCAGCCTGCTGGCCTTCAGCACCGTGGTGGTTGACTCCTGATGCTTGTTCACTGTCAATCTTTATGGGTCCCATTAGAGCAAGAGAGTAAAAGGCTTTATGAGGGTGGTTTTTCCTCTTTGTCTTAAAAAAAAAAAGAAGAAGAAGATAAAGCGTTTTCCTGCAAATTAAACAAATGTCAAATCAGCTTTGTTTGCCTGAATGGCAGCCTTCCAGAAGCAGTGCCTTAGGCTAACCCGGGGAAGCTGGGCTTTCCACTCGCAGGACCTCCCTGGAAGGCCTGCCTCCTCCTAGTTGGTTCTGTCAATGGAGGGCTGAGGAGGGATGCTGGGCTTCCTCCCCAGGAGATCCAGTCCCGGAGCATTAGCTATTGAGAGTGACACTGGGGGAGGGGTGAATCGGTAGCTTTCTTCAGATCCTCAGAGAGGTCCTTGGCCCTAGAGAAGATTAAGGGCTCATGAGAACTGGTCCAGCTCTCTCATTTTGGACCAGAAGAACCTCAGGCCCAGACGGGTCAAGTGTCCCGATTTGAACCACACAGAACCTCAGTGACTTTTTGTTTAAAGATCAGATCCCTGTGTTCAAGGGGAGGGAGGCCGTAGGAAGAGGGGAGACTTTTTCTCATTTGCTGGCGATTTCCAAAGCAGCTTGTTTCTTAATTGATTGTGTGCGTGGCGGTGGTTCTTTTTGTTGGTGGTGTTGCTATTGTTGGAATCACTCCCAGAAGTAAAGGGGCTGAGATGAGCCAAATAAATAAGGAATAAACAGGCCCATCGCGTGGGGGATACAGAAAGTGAAAGGCCGTTGTGGGTTTGAGGTTGTGAATTGGCCACAACTGAGGCTGGGCCGGATGGGTTCTTCATCCAGAGTTAATGAGATGGAAAGGGAGCAGCATAAATGAGAAAAACTGGAGTGAGTTTCTGTACTTTGTTTTCTGCCACAGTGGGGCCAAAGAGTTGGTGTTTTCTTTAAACAAGGAGCCCCGGGCTTTGGTGTGCCCCCTGACTTTTGCAGGTCCCTGCAGGCCCCAAGGACTGACATGGAACTCTAGCCTTCTGGGCCATTGATCCTCACCTTTGATTTTGCCTGGGTCCCCTCCTCCCAGCTCAGTCACCCGCCGGGTACCCCGGGGCTGCCTTCCATCCGCTCTCATCCTTCCCCTTCATCCGGTGCATCTCTTTAAATTTCCAGCTTGCACTGCTTATGGTATTGATCCCGGAGCTCCCGGGGGCCAGCCCCACGCAGATGGGCCTCTCCTCTGTGTTACCTTTGACGACCTGCGGCTCCCCCACTTCTGCTCTCTCTGTTATGATGGTGATGCTGAAGACATCTTTTTGCGATTTTCAACTGATAAGAGTTTTTGCTTCCTGGGGCCAGTCTCTGTTTAGTGGATAAAACAGAACTCAAGGCGCGCCTGGGTGGTTCAGTGGGTTAAAGCCTCTGCCTTCAGCTCAGGTCATGATCTCGGGGTCCTGGGATTGAGGCCCACATCGGGCTCTCTGCTTGGCAGGGAGCCTGCTTCCTCCTCTCTCTCTGCCTGCCTCTCTGCCTACTTGTGATCTCTCTCTCTGTCAAATAAATAAATAAAATCTTTAAAACAAACAAACAGAACTCTATAGAAATTGATTACTGCCCCACTGGCTTCTGGTAGGCCCCTTCAGGGAGGGCTGGCCCCTTCCTGGGAAAGGGGGGATGGCTGGATTGGGGCCTGCTCAAAGAGGAAGGAGGAAGAAACTGGCTTAGCGTCTTACAGACATTCCCAGAAGCTGATGTCATCACAACACTACAGGGTGGGCCTTGATAGCCCATTGTGAAGATGAGATTATTTTCCTTATTAAGGCCCAGAGCAGAGAAGGAGCGCACCCCAGTCTTGACAGGAGGACCCTTGCCTGCAGGACTGTCTGAACCCAAGGCTCGTTGTCCCGGCGGAAGGCCTGTGTGTGAGGGCACCGTCTTTCCTGACTGTGTGCTCATTAGTATCTTGTTAATGCTGGAACTGTCCATGTGTTCAGTGCTAGCTCTAATACCAGAGGCTGGAGGCAGAAGAGAAGGAGGAAGAAGTCTGTGGAATTTTTGATGGGGAATCTCCAGAGCAGAGGTCACAAACAGCACTGGGTCCCGTGGGCAGACATGCTTTGTCCAGAAATGCCGTTGCTTTGAAACGACTTTGAACCTCTCGAGCAGGTCAGGTATTTTCCAGTGCGGCCACAGACCCACCTTTCCCTCCTGCCACCTGCCTGCCCCGGTCACACTTACTGTACGGGCTTGGCTGGCTCGGGAAAGTGATTCTGCACATCTCGCTCCCATTCTGCATTCAACAGCCTCGGGTCGGCAGCTTGAAATTGGCCATTTTGGGCATGTTCACACCATAGAAATCAGCAAAGATGACAAATCAGAGCTTTTTATTTATTTTAGTTAGTCATTTATCATTCAAGAGCTCATGTATCCGCACACCACTACGTAGAGGCATTTGCTTTCGACACTTGCTCTAAAAATCTCTCCAATTTGTTGTAGGCATGTTCACCCAAGTTTATTTATTTAATTCAGTAGCATTTACTTCTCTCAAAGACTCTGCATGGTGGATGTCATTGACCCGATCTTGAAGATAAAGAAATGCATGCAGGGTAGGGCCTGAGCTGGGATTCAAAGACAAGTCCTTTGCGTTTGAGGTCAGTGCTCCCTGATGCCTCAGTTCCTTGGTTGTCCACTGGTTAGTGGGCTAGTTTCCCCCCCAGGGAACGCTCTGCAATGTTGGGGGGCATTTTTGGTGATCACAGTGGAGGTGGGCTCTCCTGGCATCAAGTGGGCAGGGGCCAGGGATGCTGCTATGAATGTTTAGTGCCCAGGACAGCCTCTGTAAGAATGACCCAGCCCCAGATGTCAGGGGTACCGAGGTTGAGGCCCCCTGGCCTAGCTGGTGGTGCCCGCTTGAGGATTTCCCTTCCTTTCTGTCCCGGGAAGAGATGAACTCAATAAAGGGAACTTTTATCGTGGCAGGTTTCAGAGCGGGGCTGGTTCAGCCCTGCCTGGTTTAGGCCCAGACCTAGTGGTCAGAATAAGGCTGGAGAGGCTCATAGTCATCCCTGAGCAGAGGGAGCTGGGCCCTGAATGAAGATATGGGAGGATTTCACGAGGAAAGGAAGTTGGGGGAAGGTGATAGTGAGCAGAAAGTGTTCTGTCCCAAGAAGAGGCCAGCTGGATTCTGTTGGCCTTAAAGTCTGAACTGGAGAAAACATAGTCAAAATTCAATGAGAACTGCATTGGTGGTTCCCGAATCTGCCTCATTATCAGAATAGGCCAGGTTTTAATAAGGGAAAAAAATGTACACGGCTGGTCCCCACCTGCGGCTTAATTGGAAATGCCAGGAGTGGGGCCCAGAACTCTGAGTTTTTAAAAATTTTCCAAGTGATAGTGATGACCCCCCCAGTTGGAGGGCTCCTGGGATAGATGGGTGTGTGGGCTGTGATGCATCAAAATGAGGATTTGAGGGAGGCTAGGAATCAGTAGTCTTTCATGCACCAGATGCTTGAGGACTTGCCCCACACCATGCCAGCTCTGGGCTCACAGTGGGAGGTGCACGGGCCTCCTGTCCTCTAGGAGCCCACAGAAGAGCCTTAGGCACGGGCAACAGAGCCTGAGTCTCATTTAACTCACCAGTTAGATAGGACGAATACTACTTAGAGCACAGGGTCTCTGAGAAGAGCAGTGTGAAGTCCATCAGCGAGTTCCTAGCCGAGCATCTGGGCCACTGTGGGTGTTACAGAGCTGTGGATCCCGGTGCAAGTGCTTCCTCTCTTGCAGTTCATGTCCCCTGTGCATTGAGGATCTCCCCTGCGTCCAGACTGTTCCAGGCTCTGCAGGCTATTGAAGTGAGGGAGATCTGGTCTTGATCATCAAAGAACTTCGAATCTGGACGGGAGGCAGGTGTGTAAGGCCCTGAGCCGTCACATACAGAATGCCAGGCCCGCTCGTGCACAGAGCGACGTGTGCCCTACTTTCCGTCCGTGGGTGTGGGGTGAGAGCGTACAAGGGCCGGGGGAAGCGGCTTAGAGAGAATTCCCGAGGAAGTTGCTGGATTTCACAGGAGGAATAAAGTTCTTCAGACAGGGAAGGTGCAGGAGGCTTGTAGCAGCCTGCCCAGAAGGTGCGAGGGTGGGGGGTGGTTAGAGCACGTGTGTCCCGGGATCTTCAGATCTCACCTTCCAGAGTCTTCAGGCCCTTCCTTCTTGCCCTCACTTTCTCTCTTTCTTCCTTTTTATTCTCCTGGGGGATGGCACATCTCAGGTGCAGATACTTGAAAAAGTTTATCTGCTCTGCGCTTGATTTATCGTTCAAACCTTCAGTAACCGATTTCCAGGCTCATAAAATATTAAATACATCCATATATTGAATATCACATTTTGATATGTTTTCACGCCTCATTTGCCACTGAAGTCAAGGACAGACTCACATTTTTCATGGCATGGGGCCCAGATTTGTCCTCGTACCATGTTTTATTATATCCCCTTTCCCACCCCTCCACGGCAGACCCGCATTCCTCGGTGTCTCATTGAGTGGCCAGACTGACCGCCCGCCCGCTTACCCTGGCCCTTCACAGACCCAGGGTGGAAAGGCCACACATCTAATCCCCAGGAAAGGTTGTTTACATAGCACTGTAAACATTTGCAGAAGGGCAAGGTCTGTGCCAGACATCTCTAGACCCTACATCCGACAGTGGCCAGCGGCAGAGCCTGAGGGGAAGAGGCTCTCTGTTCATTCTTCCCACCCATTCCAGGTCTTATGCTTGCAACTGATGTTTACTGAGCACCTATTACATGTCAGGTGCTGAACTAGGTCCTGGGGATTTTAAGATGATAAACCGTTGGCTCACCTTCAGAGCAAAGGGTATGGATGCCACTAAGGGCACTAGAGTGCCACAGGTATGCAGAGAGAAGCGTGTCATAGGGACTGTGAGTGTGGAAAGGAAGGCGTGGAATTCTCTTGTGGGAAGTAAGGGGAGGCGATGGGCAGCAGGAAGGACTTCATAGAAGGAGTGATCCTTGAGTCCAGCATTTGACGAAGAGTATGTATGCAGAAGAACGGGGGAGGGGACACGGAGGGGGGGCCATGGAGAAGCCATGGAGGGGTGAAGCAGCTGGTTCCGGAGCTGGGAGCTCTTCAATAAGGCTGGGTGGTAGTGCTCAGGGAGGGCCCAGTGAGGCTTGAGGGTGGACAGAGGTGAGCACAGATCATGGAGCGTCTCTGAGGCCCGGAAGATAAGAGTTAGGGCTGTGTCCTCCAGACTGTGGTCTCTACTCCAGGGTTTCAGGCAAGAGAATGCCATGATCAGATGCGTAATTAGAGGTGGTTTCAAGCAATACAGGCCAGTCAGGACGCTGTTTTTGTCGTCCAGGTGGGACACGATGAGGGCAGAAGCAGGGGCAGGAGCAGGATATCACCCACGTGGGGTGTGGGCTTGACATGGGGGAGTGAGCCGGATCTGGTGGGCAGTGAGGCGGGATTTCCCCAAGAGCGGAGCCTGAGGCCAGGATTTAGGTTATTAAGAGTTTTGTTTGGGGGAGGTGATCAATGGCAAAGTGAGACAGGGAAGGGACGGGAACCAGTGCAGGGAGAATTGAGCAGGTTATAGCTACACACACGTGTCCAATCCCACTGGGGTCTCGCAGAGATAGTGAGGGAACACAGCTCCAACATACCCCACCCAAAGGCCAGGAAGTTGGAGTCCACATCCTGCAGTTCCTGCATGGCACTGGCTCAGGGTTGTGTCTGTGTTGAACTCCTCAGCACTGTGGTCTGTGGGAAGAAGCCCCCTGGACCAGGAAGTCCAGGTACTTGCAGTACAGGGATGGTGCTTGCCAGGGGATGTGGGCAGGACACCGCCAACGTCATTGTGGTGGGGAAGCCAGAGGAGCACGTCAAGAATGACTTCTGGGACAACTGGTTGGGTGGTGATGCCATTCGGAAAGAGAGGCTTTGGGAGGAGTATTCATTTGGGTACAGAAAGGGGGATGAGTTCAGTTTGGATGTGTTGAGTTTGGGGTGCCCCAGGAAAGCATGTACTTTTTACAAGCAGCTAATTGATGGGACCTGGAATTTGGGAGAGGGATGTGGGCTCAAGACACAGATTTGGGCTTCATTTGGGTAGAGATGCAGCCAAAACCATGGACTCAGAGAAAGTTACAGTCCTATAAGGGCTAAGAGGAACCCCCTATAAGGGCTAAGAGGAAAGAGCTGGGGAACATGAGAATTTATGGAGGAGGCTGAGGAAGAAAGCTCAAAGCCACCCAAGGAGTACCCAGAGAGCCAGGGAACCACCCAGGGAACCCAGGGAGGCAGTTTGCAGGAAGGAGATGGTTGGAGGTGACAGGAGCTTCTGAGAGAAGGTACAGTAAGGTGGGACAGAAGGCATCCATTGGGCAGTGAGGGGGTCAAGGGACCCTTTGGGGGAACATTTTCAGTTGAATGGTGGGAGCAGAAGCTCAGAGCAGAGGCAGCTGTGTGACGTTTATGAACGAAGAAGTGTCAAGGTCAATGTGGCATTTTAGAAGATCATTCTGGAACGGGGGTATGAGTTTAGAGAGGGAGGGGCCACAAAAGGAGGCTGCTTCAGGCATCCTGGGTCCTGGCCTGGAATGGAGCAGTGGGCTTCGGAAAGAGGAGACAGATGGGCAGCAGCTTGCAAGGAAGACCTGATAGGGCTCCAGCTCACCAGGCTGAGCAGGGCCCGTTTGCGTTGGCGCTCAGGCTGGCCCCGCTGGTCACACTCTGCTGGGAGCCTGCAGGCTCTGCTGTGTCACGAGCATGTGTGCGTTCCAGAGCTGAACGCTATTGCCATCAACACACATAGTCGCTGCCCTCTCCCTACCACGAGTGTGACCTTGGCCTTGCCCTTAACCCCCTCTGAAGCTCACAGTGTGGACCGCTACACCACCTTCTGAGTGGTGGGGCTCAAGTGGCTGACTGCATAGGGTGTGATAACTGTGGGTTTTTAACTATAGACACACTGACCACTGGGGTCTCTGTGTTTGGAAGGCCCAGGACGGTATCCACCATGGCCCAGCCTGCTGCCTCCTGCCCTGTCTCTCTGCTCGTGGGCTCTGAGCTCCCAGTTGTCCCCTTCTGCAAGTGCCGGCGTGTGCTGACCTTGGATGCTTCTACCTCAAGGTGGATAGGCCTGGCTGCATGGCAGCCTGTGGACAAAAAAGTGACCTGCCAGCAGGAGCCTTTTTCTCTCTTTCCTCTTCAATTCAGGGCTGGTCTGCAACCCACTGGCAGGGAGATGATTGAATCTGATTTGCTGAAGTACAATAGCAAATTGATTTTGTAGCCACCAGCGCCTGTAACAAATTCCAAGTGAAGTTGGGATAGCACCATTGTGGGGTAATGGCCTTTTAATTGTGTGTCATATTTAGTCTGGCTACATTTTGTAGGCCTGGGGCAGAGGCCCAACCCCAGCTCCTCCCTCCCCTGTAAGCCCAGTGTGTTCATCCCCGATCGGAGGTTATATCCCCTCTCCCGTCAGTCTTCTGCCCCAGAGATTTGGATGCCGAACGGTTGGGGATGACACTGGAGCCAGTTCAGGGCTGGCTGGCTCAGATAGCCCCCCTTCCTTACTCATCCTTTGTCCTTCCTTCTCTGCTTCTTCCTTCTCACCCTCTTTGTACTTCTTTATAGACCTACCTCCTGCTGCTTTGCCCTATCACCTTGTCCTCTTCCACATTCTGTTTTTTGCCCCTTCATTCCTCTCATCTCTCCTCTAACCTGCTGTGTGATCTTGGTCCCCTCATTCACCCTCTCTGAGCTACAGTCCTCTCATTTATAAAACCAGGTAGTTAAACTTGGTGGATTCAGTTTCTCCATTGTCCCTCTCTCCCTCCTCCATGCCTTCTTCCTTCTTTGGATTTCTTCCTCTCACTTCTTGGCTTTAGTTGCATTTTTTTCATGACCAGCCTGCCTTTGGGCCTGGCAGCCACACTGATGGCTGGGAGCAGGACCTTACCCTCTCCATGGTACAAGTAGAGGCCCAGGCTGCATTTTATGGCCTCTGAGCCGTCCACGCGAGATGGATTTAGGAGGTAGCTGACTGCTCCCCTCCCCCAGAACAGCCAAGTAATTGAAGAAAACATGAATGTTAATGATGCATTTAGCATTTGGAAGTTAGAAGGGTGATTAATATGTTGTAAGTTGTATATTAACACCTTCACGGTGACATAATGAAGACAAAATATACACTTGGAGATGAGATTGTTTATTCTTGTGTGCAGCATTCCTGGATCCCAGCCCCTTAAGCCTGAGAAAACACAGCGTTGCTGTGTGTGTGTGCAGGAGAGAGTGGGTGGAGGGACAGCTTTCCCGCAAAATGGGTCCTGCTAGTGGGCGGTCCCTCCCACCTGTCTCTCACCTGGCTCGGGAGCTGGGCGCTGGGCGCGGAGGGCCGGAGTGGGGGACCAGATGGCAGACAACACTGCCCTTGAGGAGCCACCTGCCCAGAAAGAAACACAGCATGTTCTTTGTGGCTCGTGGAGCGGATTCTAAGTCTTTGAAGGAGCAAAGGGACAGGGTGCTGTCTGCAGACCGCCCCACCTCAGAGAGGGCGGAGTGAGGGAAGGTGGGGGACATAGGAACACCCTAGGGCGTCTTGAGCCTCAGGGACTTTGAGGGTTTGTATCCTCTGCTCTGAGGGGGTCTCCTGTCCTGGATGGGGCATCCTTGCTAAGTCACAGGCCAGCCCACGTGAGACACATTGATGGGACACTCTGACTAGCTTCTTGTCCCCTGCCGATGCCGCGATCAGGCCTTTTCGATGAAAGCCAGAGTCAGAAAATGTCAGAGCAGGATTCTCAAAGAGCCTCTCGTCCGCCTCTCACGGTTGACCCTTGGAAGTGCGGCACAGCTTGAGGCAGAACGGGGAGAGGGCTGGCCCCCCTTGCTTGCTCCTCCGCATGCTGGACCACAGCGCCAAGACTGGCAGCGGGGCCCCCTGACCCGGTCGGTCCTTTGACTGCGCCCACTTGTGGACTGCCCAGTTATCCAGGAGGCCAGCGAGGAATTCATTCCTGACGTCCCCCCACCCCCCCACCCCTGCCCAGATTCCAGAGTGCTGAACAGGAGTTGGAACAGGGATGGATCTGAATCTCAGCACGACCACCTGTGGGCTGTATGGCCGTGAGAAAGTCATTTCCTCTCTTCCGTTTATTCAATGGAATAATAATACTTAAGATCTAGTACAGTTGTAAGGATTGCTGTATCCCAAACACACAGACTCAAACGCGATTAGAATCCATGTGTCTGTGTGGACGTGTGCGAGGGTGTGTGAAATGCCAAGTACCGTTTCGGCCGCAAAAGGGAGACCCCACCCCCACCCCGCAAACCGATGGTACTGGAGTACATTCTAGTTCTTGGTGCTCTTGTCATCATTGTTCGCTTTTGTGGCCGCAGCCTGCACACCCGCCTGCTCCCTGTGATTCGGGGTTCAGCTCAGTCATGTCCTCTGGGCCTGTCGCCTTGCCCCCCACCCCCCGAGTCTGGAGTTTTCACCCTCGTGTGTGTGGTTCAAGCATTTCCCCATCCGTGCTGTTCCCGGAGCGTGCTCTTCCCCCATCTGACTGTAAGTTCCGTGAGGGCAGAGACTGCTCCTCGTTCTCTGGTGTCCTCAGTATCATCCTGTAGCAAATGTTCAGTGTATGAAAGAGGGATCTAACTCCAGGCCTGGTGAGCACATCGTGGACCGAGGCCAGCGGGCTTGAACATACCAGCTTCTCCTTTTCCAAGATTAATCCTGCATCCTTCCATGCTACACAAGGAACAGTGTGCTTTTGGGGTTACAGGGTCCCCTCGCAGTGATGGGGAGCCTGAGACTTGGCTTACCTCTTGATGTGGCCAGTCATGATGTCAGTCCTCCTGCTTTTGCAAGACCTTCCCTGTTCATTCTGTCTTTTCTGTACAGATTCCCAGGGTATGTGGTTCATTCTTCTCCTGAGGTACTTGGCATTCTAACTTGTCCTCTAGTCACTTGCTTCCATAGCCTATTTCCCCCAGGCTCTTTGGGGATATACCCTGTCTCTAGCCGCATCAGACCCCTCCCACCACTTTGAACTATCAGGATGTTTGACTATAGTAGGCTCTACTGTGAGTATCGTCTAAACGGTATTTCCTTGAATGAATGAATGAATGAATGATTCTTACTGTATTTATAGTGCAAGAGCCCAACCACCTGTTACTTCATTTTTTTTGTCATTCTGATTTCTTACTCATCCAGGGTTCTAAGCTCTCAGAAAGTAAGGATCTTTTGAATTCTGTGTCCTCACAGTACTGGGCAAATAATGTTTAACAGGTAATTAGTTACTCATTGATTTCCTCAAATTCTCTGTCCTATTAAGACTTTTGAAGAAAAAAAATCTTATTAGCCTTGTTAAGGGGTGACAGCATTTGAAAGACTTGACTGAGCCTGAGTCCCACGAGGAAACATATGGCACGTGGGATTCAACATGACGGGTAGAAATCCTGAGTTTTTTTGATTGTTTCCCGACAGTCCGGGATTCCATTAATGAAGGCAAAAGATCTCAGTTGAAGGGAGTTACTAGACTTGACAGCAGAAGCTGTAAATGCAGCCCTCATTAACAACTTGGCTAATTGAGCCGCCTCGTGGTGGAGGGTAACCAGCTCTGGGGCTTCTCCAGAAACATCTGTGAAAGAAAGAGGGGATCTCTGCTCACTCCCGGCCAGGCGGAGACGGCACCACAGCTCTGAGCTGCCCCCATGCGTGGAGTCCTGAGCTAGGGGCCCTGGGGGGCATGGGGAAAGAGAAATGACTATTGACAACTTGGAGTCTGGGGGGGGAGGGGCGCGATTACAGGATGTGACCTGGAGGGTCTGTGTCTGAAAAAACGGTTCAGAACAGTCCTACACCTAGAAAGCTCTGTGTGTGAGTGGTGGGGATGCTGGGGGGAACAGCCATTTGAGGCTGTTCTCACAAGGGCTGGTCTCTGCCGGGTCATCTTGAAGTGTGAAATCTTGGGAGTGAGAACTATTATCCTCATGCAGTCTTGGTTAGGAGTTTGGGCTCGGGAGGCTGCGGAGCCTTAAGCTTGCAGCCGAGCCCAGCGACTTCCCAACTGCTTGACCTCGGGTCAGTCACTTATTCCCTGTGTTTCTTTGTCTCTTATGTGTGGTATCATAGTAATTACAGGCACACCTTGCTCTAATGGGCTTCGCTTCATTGCATTTTGCAGATACTGTAGGTTTTGTTTTGTTTTGTTTTGTTTTTGTTTTTTAGCAAATGGAAGGTTTGGAGCTACCCTGCATGGAGCAAATCTTGTCGTGGCTTTTTTTTCCAACAATATTTGCTCACGCTATATCTCTGGTTCTCATTCTGGTAATTCTCACAATATTTCAATTTTTTTTATTATTATTACATTTTATTTATGGTGATCTGTGATCAGTGATTACAACTCCCTGAGAGCTCAGATTATGGTTAACATGGTTTTGGCAATAAAGTATTTTTTAATTTAGGTAGAGACACTATATTTTATTTATTATTATTATTTTTAAAGATTTTATTTATTTGACAGAGAGAAACACAGCCAGAGAGGGAGCACAAGCAGGGGGAGTGAGAGAGCGAGAAGCAGGCTTCCCGCCGAGCAAGGAGCCCGATGTGGGACTCGATCCTGGGTCTCCTGGATCATGACCTGAGCCGAAGGCAGTCACTTAACCAACTGAGCCACCCAGGCGCCAATATTATTATTATTTTTAAAGATTTCATTTATTTGAGAGAGAGGAAGCATGAGAGGAGAGAAGATCAGAGGAAGAAGCAGACTTCCTGCTGAGCGGGGAGCCCAATGCGGGATGTGATCCTGAACCCTGGGATGACTGAGCCACCCAGGCACCTCTGGACACTATCTTTTAGACATAATGCTCTAGTGCACTTAACAGACTACAGGATCAACATGATCAGACTACAGGGGTCAACATGACTTTCATGTGGGCTGTGACACCAAAAAGTTCACCTGCCCTCCCCACATGAAGTTCATATGAACACTATCCTGTAGTCTGTTAAGTGCACAAAGAGAATTATGTCTAAAAGATAGTGGGGCTTGCGATAGTTGCTTTACTGTGGAGGTCTGGACCCACACCTGCAGTGTCTCCGAGGGATGCCTGTATTTCTCTGTACTCTGTAGAAGGAGCTGCGGCTCTCCATCTGGGACTAGAACCTGGTCTCGTTAATTCATGTCTTACACTTTCCAGACATGACAGCCAAGGGAAAGGGGACTGTGTCTGTTTAATTAGCTAGTGTTGGTAAGAGCTTTGGAGATACAAAGCTCTCGATAAGAGCTAATCCTCTTAATCTTTGTAGGGCTGATGTGTGAATGGAATATACAAGGCAAATAGCAGTGAGGGAATGAACCAGGAGTGCAGGGCCTCCCAGAGAGAAGGGGAGGCAGGGAGGGAGAATGGGTACGTGCATTTGCATACACGTACGTTTGTAGGTATATGTGCGTGCACCTGTTCATGCTCACCTTGACGGCGCAGCACAAGCAATGGATGGGGAATAATGTATCCGATGGGATTTGAGGGACTTGCCTTCCATGGCTTGCCATCACAGAAATTCTGTGATTCTGTCCTTGGTTGGGAGGCCACCCCAGGAGTGGGGACAGGGAAGTTCCTAAGTTCTGAATGCACATCTGTGTGGTCCAAGGGAATGATCTCAGAGCCTGGTGCAGGGTGGGCTCTCTGCATGCCTCCCCACTCATTGACTCGGGGTGCCTGGAGAATTTAAGAGTTGGCCTGATGAGTCGCTTTGGCAAAACTGCCCGCCATGCTGTGGCCTGGAATTGGGGAAGTCATGAACACTCTAGTCTGCTTTGACTCGGTGGTGGACAGCCTTTTCTCCCAGGGTTCAGTTTTGGTCCTAAGTCATCGGTGGGTTCACCCTCTCCTCTGTCCTCTGTTTCCTCCTCCTCTCTCTAAGAAGCCTCTGCCCACATCCCCGCTAGATTCCTTCTTCCTTCCTTCCTCCTCCCCTCTGCTGGGGAATGAGAACAGATGCCCGTTACTCCAGGGCCTGGCCCACACCTCGTGCTAGGCTTGCTCCCCCAGAAGCAGAGCTGGCATAAAGATGTAAGTGCAGGTGGTTACTTGGGAGTTGATCTCAGGAAATAGTCATTTGCCTGGGAAACAAGATAGCAAAGAGAAAACAGATAATAAAGCACCTTGTAGGTTATCACTGTGGACATCCAGCACCAAGTCCACAGGGTCTATGAGAGAAAGAGAGCAGAGCAATGGGCAGGGCATCCCGATGGCCACTGATTGCACTTTGTGGCCCTGGGTCTGCCTATGTACCTGGACTGCAAGGGCTCCAGAGACCAGAAAGTTCTCAGGTGAGCCACAGGTGCCTGCAGCTGGAAGGCCTCCGAGCGCTGGGTTGCTGAGTGTGAGGCACAGTGGGCGGGACCCCATGGCTTCTCCTGGCCATTCTGAACTGAGCTACAACTGGACCTGTGCTTGGCCTGCTGGGGAGAGCCACTCGGGTGGCTCCCGTGGCCATAACCCACTCGCCTGTGGATGACAGCTAGCCCCTGGATTTAAGAGCATTTCTATAATTTTTGTTGCCTGAAGAGCCTGGCAGTGATCGGACTTCTGAAAACTGCCAACAAGTCATCATTTCTCCAGGGGTTCCTGTGTGCCAGACGCGTGCTAAGGGGTTTTCCTGCGTACCTTATCTTAGTTCTCATGGTATCCCATGAAACAGGTCTCACGATGCTTATTTTCCATTTGGGGAGACTGAGGTGCAGTGGTTAGGGGATTTGCCCCCATTCAGGCATCTTGGAAGAGGCAGACGGGGGACCCTAACGAGGCCCTTGGTCCCACACTGCACAGCTCTCCTGCCTCATCTCAGGCTCTGGGAGCTGGCGTATGCCCATGGGTGGGCCGTGGCTGTAGGCCTCCTTGTGCAGACACCCAGATGAGACGGAATTCATCTAAAAGTCCGTTAATTACCCCCTGGATTATGGATCAGTTGGTACGTGCACCTGGAAGGATGGCAGTGCCTTCAAGCCAGGCTGTGAGGAATAGCCCAGCGTCGGGCCTTTGATGAATTTGTCTCTGCCTGGCAGGGCCTGGCAGCTGCCCTGCCCCCACTCCCTCCCCCATTCCAGGAAGCCCAGCCGTGCCAGCTTCTGCTTGTCACTCTCTTTGTCCCGGGGAGCCCCTGGGGACCTCTCAGGAACACATTCTACCTGTTGGGCCTGGCTGGCCCTCTCTGCCCCCGAGACCCGATACAATGACTGCCATCAGGCTTCGGGATTATAGCTCACGGACAGGGAACCCCAGGGTCCTCTTTAATTGGGTGCTTGGTTTTCATTTGAATTGGACAGCTGAGGAGCCCTGGAATAGGAGATCTTGATTTAAACCCCACTAATTGTTTGTATGTCTTTGTACTTCTCTTCTCTGGGTCCTAGTTTCTTCATAAGTAATGGAATCCGGGATCCTTTCTAGCGCTCAGACCCCTCAGGGAGCCGTGGGGATGTAGTGGGTTGCAGAGGGAGGTGGATGAGCGTGATTTCAGGCGCGGCTCTGCCTTGGGTCACGGCTGCCTGCCAGCTGACGTTCAAGCATGCAGGATCCTTAGAACGGCCCCGGAGATCTTGGACCCGCCTGTCCCAGGAGCTTGAAAAAACTGCTGGTCGTGGATCTTCATGGGGATAAGGGGCAGAGGGAAACTGTGGAGATCCTCACAGGCATAGCATAGTTGGGGAGGAGAAGGGCTGTGGATGCAGCCAGATCGGAGCCGCTGCCATGTGGGCAGCCCTAAGAGTGGAAGGGCCAGTGGGAGGGACCAGACGTGAGCGATTGTACCCGCTGGGCTTCTCGGTCAGTAATCCCTTCACTGGCAGATCCCCAGGTAGATCTTAGCCAGAGCTCGGTCATAAAGACAGCACTGGAGAACAGAGCTTTCATAAGGGGCTCCCGAGGAAGAGCCCGTTAGATTGTTCTTTCAAATTGGCTATGACAGACACGGCCCTCGAGGAGCCATTATGAACGCTTTCTCTCTCATCAGATGGAAGCTGGCTACTTTGTTCCAGAAGATTCGACCCTAAAAGCTGTTCAAGCAGCATGGACAGAATTGGAGGTTGGCCCCTATGAGGCCTCAACCTGAGGGAACTGGGCTCAGCTAGCATGCCCGAGTGTCTTCTTCAGCCCCTGAGCCTGCCCTCAACCCAGCCCTCTCCGCCCATAGTCCTTGCCTTCCCAAAGAAGATGGCAGCATCAGCCCCACATGTGTTAGGGGCCTGGTGCTGCGTGAGGCTCTAGGGGATTCCCAGGGCAATCAGAGACCCTTCAAGGGGCTTAGCTCCTATGGGCAGAGCCAGGACATGCGCGCAAGTTCCCATGTTCCCATGGGTGCCCATGGAAGATGAACACAGAAGAGGGGAGTGTTCCGTGAACTGGGATATAGGTGAAAATTCCCCAAGATTTACGGGGGGGGGGGGTGTTACTCTCTAGGGCAACTGCAGAAACAAAAGCCTGATGGCAGGATTGTGTCCCAGCCCAGCTTGAATGAGCTGCGGGGAATGAGGCTAGGTCTGGGACAAGCACCAGGAATCAGGGAGCAGCTCTGGCCTGTGTGCTAGAAGGGAGGCAGAGCTTTGAGTGGGCAGGAGAAGGACCGGAGATGGAGAAGCACGAGCCACTGACCCCCACCCAAGGGCGGTCAGAGACCCAAGGCCAGCAGCTGAAGCCAAGTGGATAGCCTGAGGGAGCACACAGGTTGCAGACTTGGAGCTGGGCTGCTTGGGTTTTTACCAGATAGCCCTCTGCCTCAGGCGGTGGACCAATGAGCTCACTTGCTCTGAGCAAGGCTATGCCATGCTGTGATGACCTGGGCAAGTCATTCCAGTAGCCCATCCGCATCAGGCCGTTTTTACTGGGCTCTGGGTTTCCTTGAAGCCTCCTCTCAGCCTCTGTGAGATGGGCCAGTGGGGGGAGGGCTCTTGGGCTGGTTGTGGACAAGTGTGGCTGGAGGAGAAAGTTCTTGTAGGACAGAGATTCTCACTGGCCACCTTCTCTGAGCCTCTTGAATGTTGGTAAAATGTCATGTATATGTTGCGATGTGTGTTTTTCTGGAAGAGAGTCTGAAACTTCCAATCAGAGTCTCAGAATGGCCTTTCTCCTCTCAGCGGCTAAGATTTAGAACCACAATAAGGTCTATGAGAGTGGTGCTCTGTCCGCCTCGTTCTCCCCTGTATTCCCAGACCTGGCTGAGCACCTGAGCTTGTGTGGGCCTACTACAACAAAACGCCATAGACTAGGTGCCTCATAAACAATAGGCATTCATTCCTCCTAGTGCCAGAGGCGGGCAGTCTGAGGTCTAGGCGGCCGCAAGTTCAATCTTTCCCCTACGATCTCACATGGTGGGAGGGGCAAGGGAGCTCTGTGGGGCCTCAGTGATAGCTCTGATCCCATCCACGAGGGCTCCACTCTCATGACCTCATCACCCCCCAGAGCCTCCCCCTTCCTAGTACCATCGCATTGGGGGTTAGGGTTTCAGCATGTGAGATTTGGAGGAATACATTCCGTTTATAGTGGTGCTTAATAATTGTTGGATGACTAGATGATTCAAAGGAATTATGGTTCCTTTGGATGAGGGAAGCATTTAATGCAAACGTTCCCAGCCCTGTGGAAAACTTCTTGTTCAATTTATTTAATAAGTGTCTCTTTAGCTCCCGCCGTGTGCCAAGTATTACAGAATTATTATTGCTACGGTGGCTCCTTCTAGCAGCCCCCATGTACTGGGCATCCATGATGGGCCAGGCATTGTGCTAAGCTCTTTACAAACATGGTCTCCTTAGTCCTTACGATAGGGCAGTGAAGTAGACATCATTACCCCCCTCTTTTTTTTTTTTACAAGTGAGACTCCAACCACAGTTAAGTCACTTGCCCAAGATCATGCAGTCAGTAAGTGCAAAAGCTCGAATTCCAGGCTGAGTCTGTCTGACCCCAAAACCTGGATCCTCAGCCATTATTTCAGGGCTGGGTAGCTCAGTGCTGAGGAGGAGGACCCCTCTAGCCTTGTCCCTGTTACCCCAGATTGGGCCGAATTCTCTTTGGCTGTGTGATGCCATGGAACAGTCTACACAGCATGCCCGGTCCAAAGCCTCTGACAGCTAGGAAGGGAACACAATCGCTCTGAGT
>PITA01027312.1:0-21248 GCA_004023965.1 Spilogale gracilis | reverse complement strand
TACCCCAAAGATACGGATGTAGTGAAAAGAAGGGCCTTATGTACCCCAATGTTCATTGCTGCAATGGCTACAATCGCCAAACTGTGGACAGAGCCAAGGTGCCCATCAACAGATGAATGGATAAAGAAGATGTGGTACATGTATACAATGGAATACTACGCCTCCATCAGAAAGGATGAATATCCAACTTTTGTAGCAACATGGACTGGACTGGAAGAGATTATGCTGAATGAAATAAGCCAGGTAGAAAAAGTCATGTATCACATGGTTTCACTTACTTGTGATGCATAAGGGGGAATATAGAAGACAGTAGGAGAAGGAAAGTAAATGGGAAGTAGGGTAATTCGGGGAGAGAAATGAAACATGAGAGACTTTGGGCACAGAAACAAACTGAGGGACTTGGAAGGAGTGGGTGGGGGGATGGGAGAGCCTGGTGGTGGGTACTGGGGACACTTATTGCGTGGAGCACTGGGTGTGGGGAATGGGCAATGAATCTTGGAACACTGAAAAATTAAATTAATTTAAAGTAAAAAAAAAAAAGTATCCTATGAACAGTCCTTAGAATCACTTCATTGGCATTGCAGGCCAGATGAAGGTTTCTGTGGAACCTCATTTTTATAATGAATCAAATAGACTTATTAGCCTGGAAAGAGCTACGAATGTATGAAGTGCTTTTAAAGAGTCCAACCTCTCCTCAACCAACAATTTAGAAAATCAATTTGAAGAAATACTTAAACCTGATTTTATTTCTTTATTTTTATTTATTTGAGAGAGAGAGAGAGAGAGAGAGAGAGCACTAGCGTGCAAGCAGGGAAAGAGTCAGAGGGAGAGGAAGAGAATCTCAAGCTGACTCCCTGCTGAGCACGGAGCCCTATGTGGGGCTCAATCTCCAGACCCTAAGATCACGACCTAAGCTGAAATCAAGAATCAGGCACTTAACCAACTGAGTCACCCAGGTGCCCTTAAACCTGATTTTAAATCAAAAGATTTAGCCCATTACTTCAATAAACATTTTAAAAAAATGCCTACTAAGGAAATCACAATTTTTGATGCTATTAATTTAGTGCAATGACTTTGGGCAAAACTTTCTTCAGCTTTGGTAAGAGACAAATTTAAAGCTATACAATATAGGAGAGGTGTTAGTTTCTCTGTGGTATTGCCACATTTGATGCCAACTTTCTTATCTCTCTCTGGAAATTATACAGAAGGTGTTTGAATTAATTAGAAGCCTAAAACTTTGCGTGTCACAAATAGGCAATGAGAATTCATAGGAGGAAATTTTAAAACGCATTGTTCTTATAAGTAGTATAATGGTAGCCAAGTTTATAATTATCTAACACAGCAATTAAAGCTTCATCAACCTTTGAAATCAATTTAACATGGGAAAAAGTCACTGATGCTATTTAAAGAGAAAATACTAGAATAATGTGTATCTTTTGTACCTGTAGGCAGCCTGGGGTGGTGGATTGTTGCTGTCCAGAAACCACTCCCATGAATTCAGCGGCATTGAAAGGTAAGACCTGCACCACTACTTGTGAAAGCAAAATAACCTGTTTAGGCTTCTATTCTCTTTCATTAGACTATGAGCACTGACTGGAGTTGGATGTAGGGCCAACTCTGTGAGCTGAATGCACATAAACTCATGGGTATCCCCCTTTAGTGCTCTGCTGTCCTGATCCAAGAAAAAGTAAATTATTTCTTGTCTTTTTTTTTTTAAGTTTTATTTATTTATTTATTTATTTATTTGACAGAGACACCGGGAGAGAAGGAACACAAGCAAGGGAAGGGGGAAAAGGAGAAGCAGCTCCCCACTAAGCAGGGAGCCCAGTGTGGGGCTTGATCCCGGGACCCTGGGATCATGACCTGACCTGAGCAGAAGGCAGAAGCTTAATAACTGAGCCACCCAGGCGCTCCAATAATTTCAATTTTTAAGTAGTGCTGTGATGGATGTCTTGGTAAGGACTAGCTTAATTGTGACTGTTTAAAACCAAATAATTATGGCCTCATTGAATTAGCACAGTGCAGCACAATTTGCCCTCCTAAACTGATCCTTCCCTCTTGATCTTTAAGTAGCAGCCCCTGGGCCATGGAGGTGCCACAAGACCAAATGACTGTAAGCACAGGTGGTAACTCCATGTGTGATAAAGATCTGGGATCTCACAATGGGCGGCGATGAGGTCTACAGAAAACCTGATCTTCCATGCCCCACTTATTAAAAACACCATGAAAAAACAAAATGTCTCTTAGGGATCACATTTGGCCCACTGGCCTATTTGTTATTTCAGAGTGTAGGGCCAAAAATGTCGCTCATTTTAATGCAGATAACTATGAGTAACTGCAATATATTTGTAGCATAGAAAGCACAGATTTGGGGCGCCTGGGTGGCTCAGTTGGTTAGGCAACTGCCTTCGGCTCAGGTCATGATCCCGGAGACCCGGGATCGAGTCCCACATCAGGCTCCTTGCTCGGCGGGAAGCCTGCTTCTCCCTCTCTCAGTCCCCCTGCTTGTGTTCCCTCTCTAGCTGTGTTTCTCTCTGTCAAATAAATAAATAAAATATTTTAAAAAAAATAAAAAAAAAGAAAGCACAGATTTATGGGTTGTATGAAATTATCATCTGCTTATATGTTTGTGTATTTTATCTCCATCAATAGTAAACACAATGTTATACAAAGAGATAAGCCCATGATCTCCTCCAAGAAGGGATACAGTGAGAAAGTACAACTTAAGAATTCTTATCTCCATGTCATTGTCAGAAATGCAAATGCATTTTGTGTAGTATCATGTATAGCTTTGTTTTCTTTCTTACTCACCAGCAATCCAAAAAGTTTGGATATAAAAATAGTGTCTGTGTTCTTATAACAAACTGCCTTAACTTTAAGGCAGTCTTCAGTCTTTTTTAAAAAAAATATTTTAATTTATTTTTAAATAGTATTTAAATTCCAGGTAGTTAACAGTGTACAATATAGTGATTCAGTACTTCCATACAATACCCGGTACTCACACAAGTGCCCTCCTTAATCCCCCTCACTTACTTTACCCACCCCTCCCACCACCTGTCCTCTGGGGACCATTAGTTTGTTTGCTAGAGTTAAGGGTGTTTGCCTCTCTCTCTCAGCCACAAAAAAGAATGAAATCTTGCCATTTGCAACAACGTGAATGGAGCTAGATGGTATCTTGCTTAATTAAGCAAAATAAGTCAGTCAGAGAAAGATAAATACCATATGATCTCACTCATATGTGGAATTTAAGAAACTCATGCTTGAGTACTCAGTGCCCACTTTGTCTCTTCTGAGAGAGTCTTTATTCTTTCTTACCAATGAGGCTGGAACTTTCAGCTCTGCTTCAGACTGGGAAGTTGCCCACATGGCAGCCATATTCTTTCAATATCCCATCAATAAAAGGGCAGTCACCTAGTGTCCAAAGCCTGCAGACTAATAGGCTACTCCTTCCTGTCTGCTCCTGTGTGGTCCATACCCCAGAAATCATAGTTTGGCTGCCTTTATTTTCTTTAGAAAGCTTCAGAGTTTACTCTCTCTTGCTGTTGCTAACAGGTCGTCCCCAACGTTCAGATTCCTGATACCTTTATGTTTAGGACTCAAAAACAAATGTTTTGCAGTCTTCCCTGATTTCTTCACCCATAGTGAATATGTTGAAATAGTACATTTTATCTGTTATCACATATCATGTGTGTTCCTCAAAGAAGTTAAGTTTCTGTTTTCTTGTTTTATATTTTGTCTTTTCCTAAAGACAGATAGATCATCAATGGAGGAAGAACAGAACCCCCAAACTACTAAAGCTTTTACTATTTTTAAGATCATCTCTGGAAAATAAGCCTATTGCTGTGTAGCCTTAAATTAAGAGGAATGCTTGATTCTTATCTGTTAAACCATCTGAGTGCCTAAGGCTGTGCATTTAGACCATTTTGACTCTTGTCTTAATGAGCAGTTTAAACCAAGTGTATTCAATATTAATGAATATATTTTCTGATGCTGCAAATGCACATATAGGCACTCTAAGTTATATATTTTGCTATAACTGTATATAAAATACAATTAAAACTAATTTTAAAAGTCTTTTATTTGATTAAGGGAAAGGAAGTGCCATATGTTTTTGAAATGAACTGCTAATCATGTCAATCTCTTACATCCAAAAGGACTTTTTCATAATGCAAAATTGAAACCCATTCAGCAGCTTCTCATTGTTCTTAGGTTGGGGATTGAAGTCCATAACATGGCCTACAAGGCCTGGTAGGTACAGCCCATACCCTTCTTGGGTCTCCCATTCATCTTGTGTTTCCTTTCGCTTTCTGCCCTTGATATCCCTTGACCTGCCCTTGCTTCCTAGAAGGAGTCATATAGTTCATCCCCTGTGACCTTGGCAGGAACTTTTCCTTCTGCTTATCAGGATCCGGCTCCAGTTTGTCTCCCACACCTTCCCCCAGCATCTTTCTAGTCTAGTTCCTGCTGAACTCGAAAATGACTTTTACCCAGAAGCTTTCCTAGACCTTCCAATGAAGTGAAATCCTTGATCCTTAGAGCAGAATATGCCAATACCGTGAAACTCCTTCACAGCAATTATCCTGCATACAATCTCACATCCACGTATGTCGTATTTGGTTTGGTGCCCAGTCCACTGAACCCCCAGCAGCCCCAGTTGTAAGGTCAGTGGGGCAGAGCATTGCCACCCTCGCTCGCCACAAATCCACAGCCCCGCACTGTGTGCGACTAATGTGACTCACTATAGCTTACTCATCACATCAGGAAGAGTAGCTAAAACCTATACTGATTATACTGTTTTAAAGTATTTTATATAGTCTCCAGGTCTTGTCTAACATAACATTAAAAGGGAGTTTGAAGTAAGAGAAAACATTTTCATGTGTGAAGAGGACCCCAACATGGGCATACATAAGGCCCTCTTCTCAAGGTATTGTTTCTATTCCTTTTCCCCTAACTACTTCAGTTCTTACCACCGCATTGTGCTTCTTTGTCTAGATCCACAAGCCTATCCTGAACAAAGGCGTGTGAGAGTTTTCCTTTGAAGTTAGGTTTCCACAACCTTCAAGATCCCAGACTGATCACCATTTGGTTATGTGGTCCTTGAAAATTGCTCAATATGTTAGTGTATCCATTCCCTCAGTCTACAAAAATGATATACAGTAATACCTCTGCTGTGAGTTTTCTGTGAGACTCAAATGATATACTACTTGCAAAGTGGCCAGTTGATAATAAACACATAATAAATATATTGTTATTTGTTTCTTGTTCAAAACTTGAGCTTGATGTCTGTTTAAATGGTACCCCGTCCACGCATGTGGATTTAGCCTTCGATGTGCTCTCTCTTGCACACACCCTTTGAGAAAAGCCTCTTTTTAACTCGGTGATGGGAAGCATACCTTTTCTCTAGTGATTACTTCTTAACCATCCAAAGCAAATGTTTCTCTCTTCTTTCAACATCTTTTATGTGAGAAACACAAAATTAAATGAACGGATTACTTTATTCTGTACCTACTGTGACTCTCAGAGCACTTTGCTGACTGGCACCCGAACAGCTGATTCATGAGGTAGTTTAGTTCAAGTGAAGGAGGCCCTCAGATCTCATTAACTTCAATACATAATAGCAAGTGATCTCCAAAGAGCCGCAAACCTTCAAGGACTTTGAGGAAAGTCAAAGAAAAATAGAGAAATCGTGTTAATCCAATTACACCATCTGTTGTTCCAGATAAACCCAAAGAACAACTAGACATACTAAAATCCTGGAAAAGTAACATATTTTTTATATAAAATAAACAAAATTCTCTTTAAAAATGCATGTACTGAGTAACATACAGAATTGTTGAATCACTAGATTGTGCATCTGAAACTAATATAACACCATATGATAACTATACTGGATTAAAATACAAAACTTTGTAAAATTAAAAAAAATGAAATAAATGAAGGTAACCCAAAAAAAGTGCATGTAAAGTAGAAATGCTAAGTTAATTGAAATAAATATGGTGGTTTCTTATTAAAATGTATATAGCCAGCATGTAGATATATTATTCCTTCTTTAGGGTCCTCTGGAAGCATGCAACCAGATGTAAGCTGGATATCTTTTCCAGCCAGATAAATTCTACAATGTGGACTTTGACATGGGGATAAAACTATTCAGTGTGGCTGACATGTTGATATCTTTAAGCTATAGTTCATGTGGAAAGCAAAGGTAGGAATTTGTCATCCCTATTATTAGATCCTCTTCATTGGATACAGAGTATAGACTATTCCATTTTTTTTAGAGTTCTATTTGGGTGTCTCTTCCAAAGTTTTAGTCTCCTTATTTTCTTAAACATCTCTCAAGAAAACTGCTATATTTCTAATTACAGATGACAAGCTTGGCTTTTGAGGTCTAAATTCCACCTGATGTGGAAAAAAAATTTGTATGTTCCACTGTTACTATTGGTTCTACCAAACTGTAGGAGTAAAAATCTGTTAAGAATATAAACATATCTGCAACTTTTTGGAAAACTGTTTTCTCCCTCCTACTCATTGGAATTATTAATAGTCAGGTAGACTTGAAGTCAACATAGACCCTCAGATGTGAACCCTTACTTATTACATGGCTGTGCAATCTACCTTGGAATCAAGGTCAGCAGATGGTCTCTCCAAAATTTATGACAACAGCAGGACATGTTCTATACCCTTCGCCTGCCCTTTATCTGTAAGTCTTAACTTAAATAATTGGCATGCTTTGAGAAGCTACTTCTACCACTCCATTCCCAATCCTCTATAGAAAGATGGACATTGAGTTCTGTGCAGATGAAAGCTTTGACATGAACTAACACCATCTATAATGCATTATCAACGCTGCTATTTAATTTTAATTCTTTGCTATTGTTGTTGTTAGATATCTATTACCACAAAACCAGAGACACCACTTTTCATAGAAGTCACCCAGCAATAACCCGAGGCATAGCCTACACTGATAAAGAATATCAGTTACTCAGGAAGACAATCAGCCGTTAGTTTATCTTGGAATTTCACTGATAATTTTCACTATTCAAAGTTATGCATTCTCTAAGTTCTTTTCCTGAATATTTCTAAATATCTGGTTTGGAAATTTTGTTAAACTTGCTAGAAAATATTCTAAGTTCAAATTTTTGCAAACACGAAGCTCAAAATTTTGTGTAGCTCTCTCGGACACGGATAATCCAAATCCCTGGTTTGGATTTGGATTATCCCTCAGTCTGACTCTGTATAGATTTTATTTATGTAAATATTCTCATGGACCTCCTGAATTCTATAAGAGGTTGCTGGTTCTACCAAAGCTTAGCTGTCAATCACAGCATATACCTTGACTTACTTTAAATGATATATACACCTAGATACTTATCAACAGGTTTATCCTTGAACTAACAAATGCTCAGTATGGATCAAAACATTTACAAAGGAAATTATATATATAAGGGATAATGAAAAGCCTCATATAGTTCATCTATACCTTTATACAATAAAGGAGGGGCATTTAACCTTGTTAATGCAATCTACAATAAGAAATACATTTTATGTTGTGACCCAATAATACATACACACACATAATTAAAATAAAAGTTTCAGGAAAACACCTTACAGTATGAAATTCTCTAATATTTTTTATTCTACTCTTTCTCTTTGAACGGAAAGCAGATATGGCCTACTTAACTGGGTCTATTACCCACTGATGGCCTGTGACCTGCAGTTCGAAAGGTACAGATAAACCCATTCAGCCTGGATTAAGTCAGACCATCAGAGAATTGTGTACTTGGATATACAAATAACAAAAGGTGTGATTTGGCCTTCCGTGAAACAGATGTGACTAAGGAATATTTAGCTTCTATATTTATTTATTTCATCCTTCCTGTAACATAAGGCTTCTCAATCAGAGGAAGGTCAACTATTTACTTAGAGAATATCTCAGTGTCAGTTTCCTATACCCCCATTCGCCCTCTGGGCAACACAGCCAGGCCATGTCACATCACCCTCCATGTACAAAGGAGATTTCTACCCCAGGAGAGACCCTGGAAACCTTGTACATGAATTTGGCATACCCATTCTAAGAGAGAGGGAAGGAGTGAGAGCTCATGTTAACTCCTGAATGCTAAGGAGCCTTCTTTTGGTGGAGAAAAGGAAGTCTTCATATCATTCTACCCCAGAATGAAAAGTATTTGACTCCTGGGGAGATAAAAAGATTTTATGACCCATTCAGTGGGTGCAGATGATTACATAAAAACTCAGTATACACTGGAATGGAAGTGCTTTTCCCATTAAAAATCCATGTCTCACCCTAGAAATCAAGTTCAGGAAATATCCATGGCAGTTTCAAAAGGGAGTTGACTTGCAAGTTTGAAAAATTCTTTTTGGTCCTCCTTTGCTCTGATTACACAATGAATACTTCATTGATGGCAGAAAGAGGAGTCATTGTTAATGAAATTCATATTTTTTATAAATAAAATCAATTACATAATATCTGATCGGTTATAAAATAAGGAGAAAAATCATATAATAATAGAAGATGCTGTGAACGTGGACAATACATGCAAAAGCAAATATAACACAAAAGCTTCCTTTTCCATGGATTTTTCTGCATGAGTTGGACTGGTTTTGGATTCATAAAATGAATCTGTTTGGACCGTGAGAATGCTACAGGGAGTTTAATTGTCCAAAAGCCCCATCTGCTTCTTTTAAAATCGTAATTACATTTGCCCCGGAGCCCTTTCCCGGAGTTTTCTCCCAGCCAGTGACTAAGCATGTCAGAGGTTGGAAGGCATTCCCCTTCCCAAGAGGCAGAAGACTCTTCTGACTGCTGACTCCGTGTGAGGCCTCCCCAGGGGTCTTTCTGAATTTTCCTCAGACTTCATGGTAGTCTAGTGAGCTCAGCCCAGTTAGCCTCCCTTTCCCCTTCATTTAGATCTGACCTCTTCACAGTCTGATATTTCTCGCAGTCTGTCCAGCTTCTCTTACTGCCTTCCACCCAGCTACTTTCACTAATAAAATCCCCGGCACCTTTAATCTCATCGTGATGTCTGCTTTTTGGAGAACATGGGCTAACAGGGGCCAATAAAGCTTAAACTGCAAGTGCCATTGCCTTTAATATTCAACCTTTGTAGATTTTTTTCACAGAGCTTAAAGATATATTTGCAATATGGACACATACCTTGATATTTTTAAAGGCCAATTCAGTATGTGTGAATGCCACCAAAAGTTCTATATGGAAAATTCCTGGAGAGGAGTAAACTCCGTGGTAATCACTTCAGTGATCCTTGGCCTCATTTATTCAGAATCAAAAGTAGGAATACTCTTCATAATAAATTTCTATTAACTTATCTCCTTCCCTTCTTAACTGCTCATAGCTTCCCAGGAACCAGATTGCCATCACAGAAAAATTTCTGGCAAAATATCAGATGATAACGGGGTTATCACAAGAAATAAGTCCGTTGATACTGAATCACTCCTCTTCCTAAGCATTTCAAATCTAATAATGCCTTTTCTAAATGAATATTTGTGCAGAATTGTGGGAGTTGGTTCTAACTACATATTCATATAATTAAATAATTTTTACATATATCATGTATGTGTATATATAAAATATACATATTATAAATATTACACAAACTATGCATGTCTATTTCCTGTGGAGAAAGACATTGAAGGCATTGAAAAGGATAAGGAGTGAATGAAACAAAGTCTGTTGGAAACAAGTTCTGGTTTGGGCATAAAATGTGGTCTCTTAGGGCTCTTAGCATCCCTGATTACTCAGTTGTGTTCACTGATACTTGCACTGAGAGTCACAGAGCTCCCACATATCACAGGGCCAGTGGAATTCTGTGCTCTTTGAGCATTGCAAATGCTGTGTGTGAATAGGGTGGCCAGATATGGAAGTCGTGTGTGTCTCCTTAACTCGCATGCGTGATCTATTGTCTCAATAGGGATACTTTACTTACTCTACCTATAAACACAAGCCCAAGGCAAAATTTTAAAGAATTTCAGGACAGCAATGGCAGAGAATTAAATTAAGTGTGCACAAAACCCTTCCGAGTATAGGGTCTGTGTGACCATGGAGGTTGTATACCCATGAAGCCAGCTCTGATTACAAAGGCTTATGTACTGAGAATCTACTAATGTACCACTTCATGTAACTGTAAAGCCTAGAATAACTGTGAATGCACACCTTCAGCTTGGGCTGTAAGTGTATGGACAGACGCAAAGAGATCAGTTAGAAAGCAATTTCAATAATGGGGGAGAGACTAACTGGGCTGGCAGAGTACAGGTTAAGGTATATTAGATTCTAATTACATTTTGAAGGTAAGCCTAATGAAATTTACCAAAGTATTAAGTTGTGGACTAGGAGAAAAAAGAGAAGATCAAGGATATGAGAGCTTTAAAGTTTTGGGCTTTAGCAACCAAATTAACATATTTTTGACATTGGAAAGACGGTGGGAGAAACAAGTTGGTGTAGAAAGATCGGAGGTTGAGTCTTGGAGATCTCATTTTGAGATGTTCATTAGTCATTTCAGTGGAGGTTTGAATAAGCAGTTGAATATATAAGTCTGAGATTCAGAGAGAAGATCTCAGATGAAAACATAAGTGGGAGAGTTACCCCTTGTATAGTATTTAGTACCATGAAACAAGCAGAAATCACCAAGGGAAAGAAGGTGAGTGGGGACACACTGGAAAATACTTCTGTGCCTCAGTTGCCCACCTTATAGGGTTCTTGTAAGAGTAAATTTCACCAAGTGTATCAAGTACTGGACTACATGCCTGTGACTTAGCAGAAGCTCAGTGGTCGTTAATTTTGAAATACATTCTGCCGGCAAGTATGCAAAGGGCTTTCTTTGTAGTATTTTCCCCACTCCTCATAATATTATATATAATTTTTAAAAATTTCCTCTACATACTAGACAGATGAAAATTACATGTCAAAGTATTTAGCGAACACGAGTAGATCTAGACACTGAGGTATGGAAGGCTAAGTAATTGGCCTTAAGTTCCCAGACAGTGGGGAGCAACGTGGGATGAGGATCTGGTAATAAAAATGAAATGATAATGGAGAACACCTACTAGGAGTAAGATAATAATCACATTATTAGATAAGTACATTTAAATAATTGTAATCAACTTTAGGAACTTTTTCAGTGTAATTTAAAGGAAATTGCTTTTGAATGGAAACTTTGATTTAGTTTTTATTATAGGGAACCCATGGCTTCGAGGCACAGATAAACAGCTATATGGAACTTGCAAAATACTTCTATAAGATTGAGAAGAAAAAAGATAACTTTAAGCTTGTGTTTGATGCAGAGGTAAGGACGTCTTTTTTTTAATAATTTAATAGATTTATTCTTTGTTTACTAAGTATTCTTCCCTGATTCTTGCCTGAGATAATTTAACAGTATATTTAGCAATTATCATAAATATTTTATCTTCTCTAAATGAAAATCATTTAGATTTTAAAACCTGTTTCATTTAAGTTTTATGTCTTATAAGTCAAGGGTCCAAAAGACTTTTATTTGATGATTATATTCAATATTTTCACTTTTAAGGCAATTAAAACTATTTGGTTATAATTGCTTTTCTGACTTCTCAGCACAGAATAAGAATAATTTAATTGTGCCTGGTTTTTTCCTTATATGTTATAATATGCAGCTGGGTTTCTGGACAGTAGATTATAGGAGAAGGTGGAGTTCAAATTATGGTAATCTTTGGTGGATTATTATTAAGGCACTAAATAATTATTAATGAAAAAATTGAGATTTTTGCCAGATTATGCGCATTTTCCTCTCCAAGGCCCACTCCAATGGCATGAAGCCATGTTAATAAGAACAACTGTTAGGGAAAAAAATGTGCTTTATCTGTCTTTGAAATTGTCTTCCTCTGACTATATTATTATCTAAATTTTTGTGACTCTCTGCAGTCTTTTTTTTTTTTTTAAGATTTTATTTATTTACTTGACAGAGAGAGATCACAAGTAGGCAGAGAGGCAGGCAGAGAGAGAGGAGGAAGCAGGCTCCCCGCTGAGCAGAGAGCCCCATGCAGGGCTTGATCCCAGGACCCTGATCATGACCTGAGCCGAAGGCAGAGGCTTTAACACACTGAGCCACCCAGGCGCCCCTCTCTTGCAGTCTTAAGTGGAAACTAGAAGTAAAGAATTCTGTTCTTTTTAATGTAATTTTTTAAATTTTTTAGAGAGAGGAGGGGAAGGGGCAGAGGGAGAGAGAGAGAAAAATCTTAAGCAAGCTCCACTGGAGCCCCACATAGGTCTGGATCTCATGACCCTGAGATCAAGACCTGAGCTGAAATCAAGAATCAGATGCTTAGCCGGTTGAGCCACCCAGGTGCCCAAGAGTCTGTTGTTCTTTTTTTTTAATACTATACATCTCTCCTAGTTTATTGCCCTCTCTGAAATGAGCTTAAATTTAAGTAAAGATTATATATATATAAAGACATCCAGTCACTGAAACCAGAAAACTTGAATTCATCTTGAAAGGCTAGCAGAAAGGATTAATTATTTCTCTTGAAGATTTTGAAAATATAAATCCTCCTATCAGCACCCACAGCCACTGCTTTAGTGATGTGTTCTCCATTCTCTCCTGACTTACTATCAGAGGCTAATATTCTAATATCTAATATTCTTCTATCTTCACTTGTTCTCTCCTCTAATCCATTGTCCATATTTCGGTCCAAATGACCTTTCTCAACTATGAAACTAGAACTAGCATTATTGTTTAAAGTATCTTGAGGACTGGTCATGGAGTGGATGGTTGAAGATCACTGAGGGAACTGATAGACCAGAGCACACCGAGGATGACCTGCAAAGATAGGAAAATCATCAAGCATTGTGGTAGGAGAGGTTTTTGAGAAAGAGAGCAAGAGCCTGTGCCAGACTGGGCACTCTGTGAGGACAGTGACCATTTTTGCTGTCTCTGTGTCTAGAGTCTGACATGTATTAGGCCCTTAAAAACTATTTTTAAAAATAATAATGATGCAACTTATTAAAATACCCCTGAAATACTTAAGTAATTAGGTAGGGTTTTAAGGATACTTATACAATTTTTTATGTTCATTTTAGCCCGAGTTCACCAATGTCTGTTTCTGGTATTTTCCACCAAGACTTAAACATATCCTAAAAGGGTTTGAAAAAGATAAAGAACTCCAAAAGGTAAATGTGTGTGTGTGTGTGTGTGTGTGTGTGTGTGTGTGTTGTTTTTAACTTTAATATTGCCTTGTAAATAATGTGACTGTCTGATTAGTTTGATTAGTAGTACATGATGGTCGTGTGGTCCCAAGCCATTAATTTAATACTTCTAGAGAGATGTGCTCAATCTCAACATGTCAGTCATTTTGCAAATTAAGCCAGTCATAACTATGTAACTGAAAAATATTTTCTGTGTGCTTAATATGCAAAATGCTGAGTTTCCTACTCTTTCCTTAATCCATTCATCAACTAATATATATCAGGTGTTCCAAAAAGAGTTAGGGGTATAGAATGAATTAGACAGAATCCCAGTCCTAGGTTGGCTAAGAAAGCTTAGTAGGAGAGAAGAAAAGAATATAAATAATCACAGTTCCTAGCAGTGATAGAAGAAGTAGCTGGAGAAGTGTTACAAAATGTGAAATGCTTATAAAAAGGTCATCTGGGCAAGAATGTGAGATTTTATTAGAGAAAAATGAATAATAATACTGAAAAAAAATCCAAATGAGTGTCATAGCAAGGGGAATATTTCATCTTTACCTTAATGACATATGTTTAAAATAAAGAGGTTTATCACCATTATATGTAACTTATCGCATATATTTGTTGTAAGTTCTTAGCCGATCTTAAGCATGCATCGCAGGTGGACATTTTACTTTTGAGTTCTGCCAACCTCATGCCCACTTCCTTTGGGTCATGTGAGGTGCCCTAAAGCACACACCGAACGCAAACTATCTGATATCGGGGTTTACGAGCTTCAGCTTTTCTTTCAAAATTGCACTGAGCTTGTAAGTCCTACGTGAAAATAAAGATTGTTTTGTTTTGCTTTTTGCTTCTCCTAATACCACTTGTTTAAATATTTTATGGTTTGAAGCAAGTGTTAAGTGAAACACTTCACAGTTTTCTAAATCTGTTAAGTGTGTGCTTCGTGAGGGCAATTCCTGCGGGTTGGGAGCTAGTGAGGCGCGTATTCAGCCGACCTGCAAGGTAGCCCCGAGGTACCCACAGCTCACTTCCAGAGGCTGTCCCCCTTAGGGACGTGTTCCTGCATGGAAGGCAAGGGGAAGACCGTGAAACAATTCCTTAACAATATTTCAGGTAATAACTAATATGTATTACTTCATGATCACCTTGATTAACTAAAATATTAACTAGGGAAGGACACTACATGAAATGTCCGACTGTAAAGGTGGTAAAAGTATGTATACGTTTGTTCCTTCACAGCCATTACATAAGGCTTATGCACAAGTTCAGTCATGAATAGCATCTGCACCATTTTACAAGTGAACTGTGTGCAGAAGCTGAAATTTTGAGAAGAGTTCTAGAACGCCCTCCTCTGGCTTTCCCGAGGGTCAGTGCCGCTTCGCCATCTAATAACAACCCAAGAATGTACTAATGGGACCCAGTCTCACGTGTGTGCTGTCGTTGGAAGAGCCCTACAGGACAACGACACAGACCAAATTTGTTGCTGTGAAGTTTCCAAAGTGTGTTGCTGCTGAATAGTGACCTCGTAGAAAAACTCAAGATGTAGTACAGTCATTCAAATAATGAAAGCGACAGTACCCAAATCCGCTTTTCTTCCATTTCCTATTTCCTCTCACCTCTTTCTCAGCTCTTTCTAATTGAATTGCCATGTAAATAGAAGCAAAATGTCACACAGCCTTCTTTAATGCATTCTAGCAAATTTGTATTATTTTATGCATTTGGTCATTGTGAATCATGAAGTAATGAGAGCTACAGTATGAATAGAGAACATGCTGGGTATATTTTTCCCCCCATACTAAGCCTCTTCTTTAAAATTACCCCTGATAGTTTTAAATTGCGTGCTGTTTACTCTGAACTAATTCTAGTTATGTAGCCATCTAGAATGTGAGAGAGCATACACTTGTAAAATTACCTCTTAATAATATTTACATTTACACACAGATTGCTCCAAAGATTAAAGCCCAGATGGTAGAGGAAGGCACAGCCATGATAAACTACCAGCCATGTTGGGACAAAGTAAGTTTTTTTCGAATGTTTTTTTCTAACCCTGCCACGAGATGAGCAGATGTGACTATCTTGTTGATGAAATTGAAAGACTTGGAAAGGATTTATGAGACTTCAGTATGAGCTTGAATACAAGTGTGAACAGCAACTTAAAAAAATCTGCAGCTGAAGGTAACAAGAGAGGAATACTGTAAGTGGTATCCTCTTTTAGAACTTACGACTCTCTTTTATCCTTTGCTGTCTAAGATGATGAAAGGGAAGCCAGTTCACTGAAGATAAATAAGTTCAAGTTCATTCATGTATTTGTTATTTTCATTAATTTGATCAAAATTATTGAAAATCTGTTAAATGTCAGCTACTTTTTTTGGTGTGTTCAGAGTATACCAATGAGTCAGAAAGACAAAAATCCCTCCATTAGAGAGTTTTCGCAAAGGAAGTTCTGTTGTGGACATTCAGTAACTTGGCGTATATTTACATGTTGGAGTTAACAGGACTTCTTGAATTGAAATTATTTTCAATATCACTTGGTAGTATTCTGCCTCCATAAAAAATAAAATCATACACAACATGTTTCTCTTTTTTTAAACAGATCGGATGAATAAGGTATTCTGTATTTCAGAGCAGAGAGTCAGGAATGACAGGGGCTGACATATCTCCCTTTCAATCCTTGCCTTTGTATTTAGAAGGGACTGGGGGTCTACCATGTTTCTATACAATAATTTAATTCATTTTTTTCTGCAACACCATTTTTAATGTCTCTAATTATCATATGGTTTCACCTGTGGAGCATAAGGAGTAAATGGAGGACATTAACAGAAGGAAAGGAAATATGAACAGGAAAATCAGAGATGGAGACAAAGCATGAGAGACTCTGGACTCTTCAGAAACAAACTGAGGGTTTTGGAAGGGATGAGGGTGGAGGGGATGGGTGAGCCTGGTGGTGGGTATTAAGGAGGACATGTATTGCATGGAGCACCACCACTGGGTGTGGTGCATAAACAATGAATCTTGGAACACTGAAAAAAATAAAATAAAATAAATTATTAAAAATAAAAAAGACCAACTGCAACATCTTTTACAGTTCTCCAAAAGTATATCAACCATATTTATAAATGGAACCATATTGATGATATCATTAGTGTTTTCCAGCTCCACTTTGAAGATAATAATAGCTAACATTAATTGAGCACTTGCTGTATATCAGGTAGTATGCTAAGCATTTCAGCTTGCACAGTCTCATTGAGTTCTCTATTAATGCTGTGATTTAAGTGATTTATTATCTCTATTTCATGAATGAGAAGATGAAGATTTAAAGAGTTTAAATAATGTGTTTAACATCATGCTGTTGATAAGTAAGGAAACCAAAATTTGAAGCTAGGTAGGTTTCTTCTCAAGTGTGCATGGCGAGAATCTGCAATTAACATTCATTACCTCCCAGTTGTGCCATTTGTCAGATCACTTGACTTAAGCAGTTCTCTGTGCTCTTCCCTGAAATAGGAATAATAATGATGCCCATGCTACAGGTTTTTGTTAGAATAAAATAGTTATGTTAAATATATTTTAATTGTGTCCATTTTTTTCTTTTACAATGTACACATATATCAAGACATCACAATGTACAATTTAAGTATCTTACAGTTTTGTCAGTTATATCACAATGAGACTGGAAAAATAAAGATATTTTCTCAATATAGGAAAAAAATCAAATGATTCTGTAACTTCAAAGGAAGCTAAAAACTTAAACCTTAATATCACATACTGAGAAAAGCAGAGAGAAATATAGGGTTGAATCTAGAGAAAAATATAAAGAGGGAAAAATGTAACATAGTGTCTATGTAACTTCTTCGTTGTAGCCTGTTGACAATTTACTTTCCCCCAATGGACAAAGAAGCTGGAAGAGACCTACAGCGTTGGCTGTGTGTAGGCTCGGCGCATAATTAATGTTAGTGTTGCGTATTTCAGTTTTTAGTATGTCAAATAGAACCAAAGACTTAAAATATATATACTAAGTAAAAAGAAAGTTCCATAACATTAGTTTTATCTTTATTAGTCACTCAGTGTTATCATCAAATACAGTCATGTTACTGCACTGCAGAGGACCTCATACCCTTCTGTTCTCCAACCTGTGTTGCATTCATTCAAGTTAAATGTGTAAGAACCTCAATATTTTAGAAAGCAAAATGCATGAATTGGGATAGAGATTCTTTTCAGTTGCTTTTTCTACCAAATAAATAAGACATTTCAGATCCAAAGTTTTCCTCAGAGGAAACATAAAATTGATTATGCTACAGACTTTGATAAGCTGTGTCTTTGTGAGATATAGGCAATGGCAGTTTAATTATCTAAGTGCATTGTATCCCTTGATAAGAATTACTGCTCTAGACAGGAGGGTTTGTTCCAAATGTGTTCAGGTTTATCAGGCTTAGAAACATAAATCTGTTTCTTCCCTATACATTAAGCATGATTGCCTATCATCACATAAAGCTTATCAAAGAGAGATTAAACATTTCCTTTTCAAAAGTGTACCTCAAGTTTCTTTGTCCCTATATTCACAATTGTGGGTACTGGTGTTATTTCTTAATAAACACTTGGAAATAAGAACATAGTAAATCATAATACTACTTCCATGTAATGTGCATACCGTATGGGTTATATAAATAAGTTAGAAAAGTGCTTTTTTCTAATATCAATTCTATGTATTAAGCAAATATCTTTGTAGCATTTCTAGAAATCTACAATCTGAGATTTTAGTAGTTCCCTGTTAATAGCAATGAACCTAATAATAATTGTTCTATTATTTTGAGATATGCAACATTTTCAATTATTTGGTTACCTCTTTTACACACTGTTGAAAATTTTTGACATTTAAATTAAAGGGTAATATTTATTAACCTATGTCACCCCTTACCTTGACCTTGGATTATTTTTTATTTTCTGGTCAATCAAAATGATCTTAGCCACAGAATACTTAACCACTTTTCCCATGGCTATATTCTCTCAAACAAGCATCTGGCACGAGCCTTAAATTACTTGAGATTGCCTTACATAACTTACAGAAATTCTGTAGAAAGATTCCTTTCTTGCTGCTTAGAGATTTAGTTTAATATGAAATTCTTTCTTTAAAAGAGATTTTATTTATTTATTTGACAGAAAGAGAGATCACAAGTAGGCAGAGGCAGGCAGAGAGAGAGGAGGAAGCAGGCTCCCTGCTGAGCAGAGAGTCCAATATTGGCCTCCATCCCAGGACCCTGAGATCATGACCTGAGCCGAAGGCAGAGGCTTTACCCACTGAGCCACGCAAGTGCCCTTAACATGAAGTTCTTTTTTTTTTTTTTTTTTAAGATTTTATTTATTTGACAGAGAGAAACACAGCCAGAGAGGGAACACAAGCAGCGAGAGGGAGAGAAGGGAAGCAGGCTTCCCGCCTAGCAGGCAGCCCAATGCAAGATTCGATCTCGGGACTCTGGGATCATGACCTGAGCTGAAGGCAGAGGCTTAAAGACTTAACCACTCGGGTGCCCCTTAACATGAAATTCTTAAAAGAGTATCACCAAGTTGATTTTTTTGAGCTTTTACTAAACATAATATAATATGTTTTTAACACAATGAATGTCACTCATTTAACCAACAGAGATGACTACCAGAAAGACTGTGTCTTCAGAATTTAGGGTATGGTGTGGTAGACCAAACAAAGAAGTTAATATATTTCTTAAAGTTACACTTTTGATTCAAAGTGCTGCTGTAGAATTATGCTCAACATATAGGCATTTATTCTGATGGCATTTTCAAGGATGCCTTAGAGGAGGTACAAGCCTTGAGCTCAGAACTCTAGTTTTAGAGTCTATTGCAATAAACCAAGGAAGGATAAGTGTCTAGCAGTGCCAACCAATAGGAAGTAAAATTACCACAATGTATCGGGAAAAGAGAAGTTGAGCTTAGATTTTAGTAGTTTATATCTTAGCACAGAAATTCAAAAGGGAGAGCTTTATTAACACAATGTCATTGGTCTGTTTAGCATACAGTAAATAAACTGGAATTTAGGAATTCAGAGGGTTTAGTTCTCTAGAAAATATCACATAAACTATGTAATTCTCTGAGCATAAAACGGAGATGTTTCATGATTGAATAAATTCCCTTCTGTGTAATTAATGTAAAATCATACATTACTTAGAAACCTTGTATGTTAATTCAGGTCACAGAGCATCCTGAACCAGCACGAAAGAATCTGAGAAACCACTGGATAATTCCATACCTCTTCCTACTTTGTGCTTCATAATTACCTCTGTCCTCGAGAGTCTTAGTAAGGCTTCATACTGGACAAGATCTCTTTGGTTCCTTTGAGTCTGATTTGACAGTTGGGTCCTTGTATTATCTCAATGATTATCTGACCCAGGAGATGAAGAAGGGCTATTTGAAGACCCTGTCTAGTTAACTCTTACGGATTTCCAGTGCAGCCCTGAAGGTGTGGGCCTGGAACAGGGAAAAACCTCCGAGGCCCCAGATTAATTATAAACAATCTCTCTTTTGCTGAATCACATTACTCTATATCTTTGCATTCTTCAGTTTTCTGCCTGGCTTTTGTCTCAGCTCAGTTGGTCCTCTAACTCTTTGATTGGAGGGTCAAGGTTTTGGGTTTTTATCCCCCTCCCCTTCAAGTGTTTGACTTGACATTAGTCCTCTATCTAGGTCACAGCTTTTAATGTTCATTCTGACCAACCATTTTCCTCATGGGCTGTTTATCAGACCCTTAACCCCCGCCCACAACAAGGTTCAGGAATACCAACCCCCGCCCACAACAAGGTTCAGGAATACCAACTCAGTTGGCACCTTCCTCCTTCACTTTCATCGGAATGGAACCTGGTTCTTTCCAAAAGAAGTGTACCTATCCTGCAAGGTTCAACTGAAGGTACTTCCTCCTGAGTCTTTTTCCTAGTCCAAACCCTCCAGTATGGAATGTGAATACGAATTTAACAAATATTTTACAAGAATATTGGAATTTATTCCTCCAGTCTCATGTGAGATGTCTTAACTCTAGGTCCCCATTGTGATTTTCCTTTCACAAATATAGTAGTTGATGGACAATTAAATCTTTCTGATCGTCAGTCCCACATGGAAAGTCTTCTTACCTAGGAAACAATTTTGCGAGAAGCTTCCTTCATACAGCGATGATAACAGCAATGCCAATGTTATTTAAACTCTATATAAATAATAGATATCTCGGGGCACCTGGGTGGCTCAGTGGTTAAGCAACTGCCTTCGGCTCAGTTCATGATCCTGGAGACCCGGGATTGAGCCCCACATTGGGCTCCCTGCTCAGTGGGAAGCCTGTTTCTCCCTCTCTCACTCCCCCTGCTTGTGTTTCCTCTCTGGCTGTGTTTCTCTCTGTCAAATAAATAAATAAAATCTTAAAAAAAATAGATATCTCATCAAGCCATATCCATATACTCTCAAATTAATGAACCATTTACAAGGAACACGATATGTCTTCATTTTTGCACCTCTTTGGTTATTTCAGTCTTAACATCTCCTGACTTCCACTCTGTGTTCTGAAATTTTCTGTTAAAAATAAATCTTGGTGCCTGGGTGGCCCAGTTGATTAAGCGACTGCCTTCGGCTCAGGTCATGATCCTGGAGACCTGGGATTGAGACCCACATCAGGCTCCCTGCACGGCGGGAAGCCTGCTTCTCCCTCTCTCACGTCCCCTGCTTGTGTTCCCTCTCTGGCTGTGTTTCTCTCTTGCAAATAAATAAAAAAAAAAAAATCTTTAAAAAAAATAACTCTTAATTTTCTTGAAAAGTAATTGCAAATCTTACCATGTTTTAATTATAAAATAACTAAATTAGTTTTAGTCAGTAAATTCTTTTTTTTTTTATTGTTACTAAAATTTTTTTTCCAGTGTTTCAAGATTCATTCCCCATTCCCCACACCCAGTGCTCCACGCTTTAGGTGTCCCCAGTACCCACCACCAGGCTCTCCCATCCCTCCACCCCCCTCCCTCCAAGTCCCTCAGTTTGTTTCTGTGTTCAAAGTCTCTGTTGTTTCGTTTCCCTCCCTAGA
>PITA01027311.1:0-20931 GCA_004023965.1 Spilogale gracilis | reverse complement strand
ACAGCTCAATTCAAAAAACAAAACAAAACAAAAAAAACAACCAAGCCCAATCCACCTAACACGAATGGGCAGAATTTCAATTTGTATGACGAAGTCATGGTGGACCCTGTTGGCTCGGCAGTCCAGGCTTCCATCTGGAAGCCACTCTGGACCCGAGTCAACCAGGACCATCAGTCACACAGGGCTGTTCATTTTTGGATGAAGTTTCCATCTCGCTTCCCCGTTGATCAAAGGGAGGCAACAACATTCCTAATGCCTGTCCGGTCTATCTTTCATGTGTTCCGACCCTTTGAGGTCCATGATAGGTCAGTGACCCAGCCCACAAGTCTCTGGGCCCCATGAGATGTGCTGTTCCTCTGGACTGTGGCACCTGAACTAATCCGGGGTGGGCTCTCAAGACCCCTTCATTAAATCACCCGCCCTTAGCCATGTTGACTGCCCCCTCCCCCCCGGTTCTCTGGCCAAGAGCCTCTCTATCCCACCCCTGGCTTCCTACCCAGAAGGAGCTTCCATGGTCTGAAGGGCACAGTGCTCTGCCACACTGTAACTTCTCCCCAGATCCACTGCCCCTAGGTGAGGCAGGGTCTTCTCACACAACACCCTGCATCACAGACAAAGTGACCCTCCGACCTGGGGAGGCACCTGCCTCAACAGGTGTCAAAGCCCTCGGACAAGTGGGTGACACTCTGGATTTCCAGGGCGCTGGCCACGAAATGTGGCTAAACATTAAAAAAATGATAATAATAGTAATAATTCTTAGGAGGATTGGTGCCGCATTAAGAACACTCACCATATAAAATGCATCACAGGTACGCAGCACCAAATCCACATCCACTAATTAACTTTGCCCTCACAGCATAGGCAGAAAGGCCTCAAGGAATCTGAAGCACAAACTGAGCCCTGAAGGGTGGGCAGTAGCTGGCCAAGACTGGCCAGCAATTAGTAGAGCAAACCAAAGGCAAACCCACTCAATGTGAAGCTCACAGCTTCTGATGTTCTCAAAACAAAGGGATGGATATACACCCAACAGACTGAAAGCAGTGTCTAGAAAAGATATTTGCACCCCATTCACAATAGCCGAGATGTGGATGCAACCCAAGCGCCCATCGATAAATGAATGGATAAGCATTCAACAAATACGAACACACGTATGCTGGATTATTATTCAGCCTTAAAAAAGGAAGGAAATCCTAACACACGCTACAGCATGGATGATCCGTGAAGGCATTAGGGCTAAGTGAGATAAGCCAGTCACAAAAGGATAAATACAGTAGGATTCATCTTATTTGAGGTCCCTAGGGAAGTCAAATTCATAGAGACAGAAAGTAAGATGGCGGCTCCCAAGTGCTACGGGAGGACAAATGAGGGGTTAGCGTTTAATGAAAATGGAGTTTCAATTCTGGAAAGTTGAGAAAGTTCCAGAGAAGGCTGGTAGGGATGGTGGCTTAACAGTGAAAGTATACTCAGTGTTACCAAACTGCACGCTTAAAAATGGTAAAAATGGTGATTCTATCATGTGCATTTTACCACAGTTATAGAAAGGGGAGTCTCCGCCATGACTACCACGCTGAGTCAGTGACCCACCTGTGATCTTTCCTTGCCTGATCTTCTGCACCTTGTAGCGAATGGAGGTCCCCACCATCAGGTAGACATCGTAAGCCGGGTTCAGAAGGATGTTCTCCAGAATCAGCAGCCTGACCTCCGCAGGGCGCACGTGCTTGGAAGAAAGAGGGCAGAAAAAGTGAGGTGGGGGAGCGAGAACTTGGCTGGTGCAGTCAGTTAAACCTCCGACTCCTGACCTCAGCTCAGGTCTTGATCTCAGGGTCGTGAGTTCGGGCCCCAGGCTGGGCTCCACACCCAGCACAGAGCCTACTTACAAAAAAAAAAAAAAAAAAAAAAAAAAAAAAAAAAAAAAAAAAAAAAAAAAAAAAAAAAAAAGAAGAAGAAGAAGAAAAAGAAGAAGAGAAAGTGAGGTGGGGGTGGGGAACAGGGAGCGGTATGGGCAAGAGAATCAAGAACTTCTCAGGATGCTTATGTGGGGAGAGAGAAGTTAGGCGGAAAGAAATAAGGCAATGCTCAGACCCCACATCTTCAGACCCCCCCCAAAGCCCCAGGGGAAGCCTGTGTGTTCACGAGGCCCGTGTCCAGCAGCTACTGCTGAGCCGTACTGAACTGAGCGTGTCACTTTATGTCACACACGCTAGAGCTCAATGTATAAGCATAATAGTTACACAGAAAGAAAAGTGAGGAGTGAGATCCATGACTCCTATGGACACCAGGGGTTCGGGCGCTCCACCCACAAAAGCACAAGGGCCAGGGAGCTTGGGGAGCCATGGACCACAAACTTGAAAAGAGGGAGAGACACACGTCCCCCCACCCCACTCCCACCACACCATGACCTTCTCACCAGGAAAAGGCATGAGAGACTCGAAATGGGAGAACCATCAGCAGGCTCGAACCCAGCACCCTCCTGGGGTTACCAGACTCCTGTGGACACCAGGGGCCTGTGCCTTCCCCTGCTTTTGATCTTTTGGCAACTCGTCAAGTTGGAGAAAACTCAGCAAAGAAAATGATTCTCATCTATAGAAATGCTAATACATTGTCTCAGGTGGAGGGCCGGTTGATGGTCATCCTGTGGATATTGACCGGTTCTGCTTCTGTTCCTAAATTCTTGGGGTTCTCCTTTGCCTAGGTGTAACATCTTACAGGTTTCCTCACTTAACAGTAAGTTACACAGTATCTTTGATTCATCCAAGAGACAAAAACAGCCCCTGGGCCCAGCTCTGCGGTGAGTGCTTTCTAGTGTGGCAGGCAGGGAAGCCTCATATGAGCACCAGGCAGGACAAGAAGGGAATTCTAGATCTGGGGGGCGGGCTGGGCTTGGGCCCCAAACGACAGGAGGCAAATGATCTCCAAACATGATCTGCGGGGAGCTACAAGATGAGCCCCTACAATAGGGCAGGGCCGCTGCTTCTAAAACCCCCCAGGACCCCTGGCCTATAGGCTAAACCACAAAAGGAGGAACCAGGAGGCGTTCTCTCATCTGTCGCTTTAGACAGTCAACAGTGGCTGGAGTACCGCATCCTTCCTGTGTGAGCTCCAGGGACCAGGCAGAGGAAAGGAAGGTCTCAGCGTTGTAGTTCAAAAGTGGCAGGGCAGACCATGTGCCCACAAGAACAGGGAAAGAACCAGGACTTCTCCTTTCTGCTGTCCTACCCCCATCCCCAGATGGGTGCTGAGGGAGAAGCAGGTGCTAGCAAGGCCAGGGTGACTAGGGGAATGGGAGGGGAACAGAAATACAGAATCACAGCCATTTCACGAAGGGTGAAACTTTCAGGGTACCACGTGTAAACGTGATCATGGGTGAGAGCCGCCCCAGGAAGCCCAGCACCTCCTGAGCCCCGGGGCCCCACCTTGTAGACAGCCTCCTGGATGCGTGCCTTGAGCTTGGAGCTCCCAGTCTTCATCCCAGATACAAGGATGGTGTCCCCCTGCTTGGCCACCTTCTCCATCTCGGAGATGTAGGAAGGAGGGATGTATGTGGACTCCAAGAACGTGAGAATTCTGGAGAAGGAAGGTGTCATCAGACCTGATTGCGAAAGCAAGAACCCTAACAGACTCATTCTATTGGCATCTCCTGGGAGGGGCCGGATGCTGAAGTGAGTGGTGGTACCCTGCTCGGCGCTGCTTAGAAATGTGTCCCCGAAACTTCCTACATCAGAACTGCCCATCTCCTGTGAACAATGCAGATTCCTGGGCCCTGGTCCAGGCCTTTGTCAGCATGAAGCCTTTTATCAAAATCCACATGGGATGATAAGCCCTGATGAGGACCATCTGCTGGTTAAAATGCTTCACACTCATAGGTGTGACAGGTGAGGCCCACGGAAACTAAGAAGCAGACCGGGGAGCACAGACCCAGCCAGTACCAGGGCCCCCTGCGATGTCCTACCCACCCCTCAGTGATGCTCACTGACTCTCCCTTCAGTGTCAGGAAGAAGGGTTCACACCCATCTTATTGCCCCTGGGGTTGGGCTGTGGGGAGAAGTCCCACATCGGGAGAGAAGTCGGGATGTGGTGACCCCGCAGTGTAGGCAAGAAGCAGGGCTGGCTGGAGGGGCCCTTTCCACGCGGCCTCTCTCGCAGCCTGTGATTTGCAGGTGAGCCCGCCTTTCCACTTGGACAACAGCAGTGCACTGGACACGCTGCCATTCTCCCCAAGGTCGCCGGCGGCTGTAGGGCACTGTGGCTGGTTTCCTTGTCTGGTCTTCCCAGGTGTCACATCCTGATTTTAATGAAAATCCAGGACATGGTTGCAACTTGCCTTAGTGCCTTTGATTTTGGTTGACATTCAGCTCACATACAGAGTGCCTGGACGCTCAGGGAGCTGTGGTGACAGGAAACGCACCTGCTAGCACAGACTGGGGCGGGAACCAGTGTTTTTTCCCAGTATCTAGCGGGTGTCAGGCTCAGAGCGGGGCTCCGAATACCGAGCTGACCCACACAGCTGCCCTGGGAGGTAGCCCCAATACTCCCCTCCCTCCAACAGAGGGGAATACCAGGCTGGAAATCCGGGTCTCTTTGACTGTCCAGCCCATGTTCCTGGCTTTGCGAGAAACCAGAAATTCCAGAGCTCATTCAGAAGACAAAGCCTGAGGGTCCTATCCCCCCAAAGGCTTCACACCCAAAGGGCAACCTGCCTTGCACACTGTCAGGGCGTGAGGATGTCTGCCATGGGATCAGGTGTGGGCTAAGCCGAGATCTTTCCTTGTAAAGGTGGAAATAAAAGTCCAGACTCTTGGGCGCCTGGGTGGCTCAGTGGGTTAAAGCCTCTGCCTTCGGCTCAGGTCATGATCTCAAGGTCCTGGGATCTTGGCCTATGTTGGGCTCTCTGCTCAGCAGGGGGCCTGCTTCCTCCTCTCTCTCTGCCTGCCTCTCTGCCTACTTGTGATCTCTCTCTGTGTCAAATAAATAAATAAAATCTTTAAAAAAAAAAAAGTTCAGACTCTTAACTCCACACAAAATACTTACTAATTGCAAGGGGGTAAGACAGTGACCTCACAGTGGGGCACCTGAGTGGACACCATCTACCCTAAGTGACAACCAGGAACGTCGTGCATGAGAGACCCACTAAGCCGTGCTAAGATACAATCAGGAGAACACAGAAGCTCACATCTATGATCGTCCTGTCAGAGAGGCAAAGCTCTGAGTTTAATCAGGAAGGAATATCAGATAATCCCGAAATGAGGGACATTCTACAAAATAACTGGACTGTAATCTTCACAAGTATCATAATCCCAAAAGAAAGAAAGACCGAAGAACCGTTCTATGCTGAGAGAGACAGGACCACAGACAGCAGGTAACTATGGCTGGGTTTTGTGCTTCTTAGGAATGATATAATTAGGGCAGATTGGCAAGGCCTGAATGAGGTCTGATGACTCTAGGTATCAGCATTCATCTCATTTTGATGACATTGCATGTATGCCAGAAAATGTCCTAGCGGTAGCAAATGCGCATTAAAATAATTAGGGACATCAAGTCGGCTCTCAGATGGGTCAAGAATACCACTTTTTGTTCTAGCAACATTTTTGTAAGCTGCAAATAGCTGCAAATTTTTTTAAAGGGGTGCCTGAGTGGCTCAGTCAGTTGAGCGTCTGCCTTTGGCTCAGGTTATGATCTCTGGGTCCTGGGATCGAGCCGGCATCAGGCTCCCTGCTCGACAGGGAGTCTGCTTCTCCCTCTCCCTCTGCCTGTTGCTCCCCCCTGCTTGTGCTCTCTGTCAAATAAATAAATAAAATCTTTTAAAAATTTTCTTTTTTAGGGGCGCCTGAGTGGCTCAGTTGGTTAAGCGACTGCCTTCAGCTCAGGTCATGGTCCTAGAGACCCAAGATCAAGTCCCACATCAGGCTCCCTGCTTGGCAGGAAGCCTGCTTCTCCCTCTCTCACTCCCCCTGCTTGTGTTCCCTCTCTGGCTGTGTCTCTCTCTGTCAAATTAATGAAATCTTTAAAAAAAACTTTTTTTTCTTTTTTTAAATTAAGTCTTCCTCTGGAACTAGAGAATATGGTGTTAAGTGAAATAAGTCAGAGGAAGACAAACACCATATGATTTCACTCACAAGTGGAATTTCAGAAACAAAATAAAGAAGCTTTAAAGGAAAAAGAGTAGAGAGAGCCACACACACACACACCCCAAGAAAGAGACTCTTAACTATAGAGAACTTGTGGTTAGCAGAGGGGAGGTGAGTGGGGGGGAATGTGTGAAACAGGTGATGGGGATGAAGGAGGGCACTTGTTGTGATGTACGGAAGTGCTGACTCACTACAGCGTATCCTTGAAACTACCATAACACTGTATGTTAACTACACTGAAATTAAAATAAAATTTTATAGAGATTATGAGAGATTATTTTAAAAAATTAGATATTCTTCCCTTAGAAAAGACTTGAAATTTTGATTTAATAGGGCCTGAGGCAGTGCAGGATAGCAGCGGATAAGAAGCCCAGCCCTCGGGTCTGCACCGGCACCAGCCGACGAGACCTTCTGCTCCACATCTCGTCTGTGCAGCGTGTAAGAACCACCAGCCACATGGCTAACAAGCTCGTGAGACACAGCCAGTACATCCAAGGAACTGGAGTTTTCGTTTTATCTCATTTAAATTTAACTAGCCAGGGTTGGGTTGGGTTAGCAGCCACCATATTGGCTAGTGAAGATTTATACGGATCGGAGTTCAAATTCTAGCTCCACCACTTACCAACCTGACCAGAGGCCTAAACCTTTGTTTCTATGTCTGAAAAATGGCAAAAATGGTGGTACAAGAACCCATACAGCTGTTGGGGGTACTGAGGGAGTCGAGGGGCCTAATAAGCCCATCTCCTAAGGAGCCCAGTGCTGGGAGCATAGCCTCTCGCTCCTGTGACAGCTGTCACTGCTGAAATGTCTTCCTAGCCACAACCTGTCTCCCCTTAACCCCCCCACCGAGTGGAGGGCTGCCCTCTGAGGCCACGAGTGACCCTTCCCAGCACCCAGTGACAGCTTCCATTATCTGGGGCAATTTCCTCTCCCACAGCCCCCTCGACAGCTTCTCACGGTGGCACCACGGTGGGCCGCAGAAGAAGCAAGGTTCTTGCACAGCCGTGGTGGCTGAGATGCTCATCCTTCCTCAGGCCAGCTCGTCCATCCTGGGAAGGGACCTGGGCTCCTTGCTGACAGTGACGATGATGATAAAAGTCCCCACCCTGTGTGGAGCCAAGCGACAGCCTCCTTCCACTTTTCCTGCAAAAGCGAGGCACCTCTTACCGCAGGGCGTTGTGGGAGTCTGAGAATCCATTGGCCTCCGTGTCCTTCACGATCGTCCAGTCAAAGACCAGCCCAGCCAGGGTGCTGAACGTGTTCCCTGCAAGAGTTGGGGGGAGCAGAAAGGTATCAGAGTTAACTCCCTGGGGCCAGGTGGAGGGAAAAATGCACTCAGCACCACCCCTCTGCAAAGCAGGTGCTGTGCCTCTATTTAAGGAAAGGGAATCTGAGGCCTAAAGGGTCAGGGGATGGATGGCAGCAGCTTGTCTCTTCACCTGGATGCCGAGACTCCCAGGGTCCCAGAGTGAGGGGACAGCAAGCCACCCACTGGACTTAGCTGTGCAGTCCAGCTTGCTGTCCAAGAGTCTTCTGATGGATGCCAGGACACGGGAACCCAATCGGGGACCGGGCAATGATTCTGGAGACAGGACTCAGAGTGGGTCCTAACACTCTCGTGTGTGTACAAAGTCTGGTTGGGTGCCAATCAACGCCCCGCAATGGGGTGGGAGATGGAAACCGTGGGCTCCAAGGCCTTTGTCCTAGGAGCTGTGGCTTTCCTTTTACCCAGGCCATGCTGCTTTCACGTTCTTGAGTTATTTCTCATCACCTCAAATGAAGAAATGCACCAAATAAATCCAATTCCCAAGTTCTCTTGAGAAGTCTACAGAGCCGGCCTCCTGGGCCCCAGTCCTTCTGGGCACTAGTGGCTGGCTCAGCCTTGCTAGGAGGTATCATGGTCTCCGATTTGCCACACTCCCCACCATGCTTATTGCCCCCCCCCCATAGTCTTTATATTCCCTGCCTGGCCAGCAACCCAGATGAGAGCTTCTGGGGTCTAGAAAAGCTCTTTCTAAGGTACAAAGGGCAAGGCATTTAACATCAGATGGGCCCCAGGTCCTGCCCCACCCAACCTGTGAGAGCTCAAAAGCCAAATGAAACAGTGCTTAGCAAAAGCTCCAGAAAACTGGGCTGCTGTCTTTGCCATTACTTTTAGGGCAACACAGAGTCAGGCTGTGACCTGCGTTTCCACTTCTGCAGACACACTAGAGAAATGAAAAACCATGTCCACACAAAGACTTGCAAATGAATATTCACAACAGCCAAGAGGTGGAAGCAACCTAAATACCCATCAACAAATGACTAGATCAACAAATGCGCTCCATCCATACAATGGGATATTATTCAGCCATAAAAAGGCAATACTTGGTACAACGTGAATGAACCTTGAAAATGTGATGCCTAGTGAAAGAAGTCAGACTCAAAAGACCATACCACTGTGATTCTATTTATAGAAAATGTCCACAATAGACAAATCTATATACACTAAAAGTAGTGGTTGCCAGTGGCTGGAGAGAGGAAAGAATGGGAAGTCACTGCTCAAGGGTATTGGGTTTCTTTTCTGTAGTGATGAAAATGTTCTAAAATTAGCTAGTCATGATGGCTGTACCACTTCATGAATATATTAAAAACCACCCAACGGTACACTTTAAATGGATGAATGTCATAGTATAGAAATCTTTTTTTTTTTTTTTTTTTTTTAAAGTAACTTAAGACAGGAAATAAAACAGAGTGGTCAAGAGCAGGTGATCAATAAAGTTCTATTAGAACACAGCTACTATGCACCCTCTAGGGAGCCGAGTGGTTGTAGCAGAGACGGCATGGCCAGCAAAGCCTAAAACATTCACTGGAAAAGTCTGCTGCGCCCAGGCCAAGAAAGTGGACTCAGGGACCAGGCTGGGGCTCAGACTCTGATTCTGCTACATACTAACTACAATCCTCCCCCTGCACACATGTGTGTGTGTGTGTTCACACTCTATGCCTCAGTCTCATCACTGGATGTGAAATGAAGTTAGAATATACAAAGTGCTCAGAGGAGTGCCCAGCCCCTGGTGTGGCGTCAAGCGTGGTCACTTGTTCCCAAGATCAGTGAGTCATCCCTGCAGAGCCCTGCGGAGGAGCTCCTATCATCTCACTGCACAAACCCCTCCCCCAGCTCCCTCTGTTTTAAGACCAAGTGCAGAACCCATGTGGGACATGCAAGGTCCTCTACCTCCTTCATCCCCCACCCCACCACCCTGCTGGGAGTTTAATCCTCTCCTCTTCAAGAAGGAAGAAAATGGCCTTCTTGTCCCTAAGAGACCTTCCTGACTTCTGTCCCCCACACCTACCTTCCAACCTGCCCTGGGTTGCATTACATCCCATTTGATGACAAGCAGCACGTACTGAGATGCATGTGGGCCCCCCTACACCCTGAGCTACTGAGGCAGAAGGCAGCCCTTCCTTCCCAGCACCCGGCAGGACGGCCAGCAGGTGGAACGGCTCAGATGGCACGTGGCTCCCTGAGACCCGCTCATGCTGCCTAGCACTAAGCCCTGTACAACCCCCACGTAAGCCCCACTATGTTAATTTCACAGACCAGAGCACAGTTTAGAGAAGTGAGGCAGTGTATCTGATAAATGAAAAGAGAGGAAGTTGGGACCTGACTGATGCTCTAGAATGGTGACTTTGTCCTCAGGGGACACTTGGCAATGGCTGGAGATACTTCCGGTCATCAAAACTGAGTTCTGGGGCGCCTGGGTGGCTCAGTCAGTTAAGCATCTGCCTTTGGCTCAGGTCATGATCCCAGCGTCCTGGGATCCAGCCCCTGCTCGGCAGGGAGCCTGCTTCTCCCTCTTCCTCTGCCTACTGCTCTGCCTACTTGTGTGCTCTTTCTCTAACAAATAAATAAAATCTTTAAAAAACAAACTTGGGAAATTCAACTACCTCTCGTGGGTGAAGGCATCCTACAATGTACCAGACAGCCCCTACCACAAATAATTATCCAGCCCCCAGTGTGGATCCTACCCTAAGCTTGGTAATTCCTATCTAGAGAATTTTATTTCTGAGCAGAGGGAGCTGGACTGGTCAGGGAAGATTTCAAAGACAAGGTGAGCGGAGGACTGGGCTTACATTTTGGGAGATCCCTCATCTAAAAGACACCTGTTGCCTGAGTTGCTTTCTCCAACAGGAATTTTAACCTACAAGCTGCCCTTTGCTCAGCTTCCTAAGAGGTCAGGCTGCAGCCAAGACAGCCTAAGAACAGACCTTCTCAGGACCCCAGAACAATCCAGGGTTGGACTCTGGTGAAATAAAGTGAATGATGGCACTGGGGCCAGCACAGGGACACAACCCAGTGCACGGGCACACACGCACACATGCACACGTGTGCCCTGCGATCCGGACCGGGAAGCCAACCCCAGCCCTCAAAGCCAGGCAAGGAGAACACTTGAATAGCTTCCAGCGCGGTGACCCAGGAAGCCTCTCCCAGCTTCCCACTGCTGCCAAGAAACCAGATGTCAGCTTCCCAAAGACGCGCTTTACCCAGCACAGTCCTGGGCACAGGCACGGAATCAGCCTCTAGGGACTGCCAATCTCTCATCTCACAGGCCCTGCCACAGAGGCTGAGCAGTGCCAGCTCCCCGAGGGCCCAAGAGCCACTCAGTAGTCCTGACCTCGTCAGTGTTTCCCCAGCACCAGCTCCGCCATCCTGGCTGGAACCGCCCTCCACCGGGGAACAACGGGGCCAGACGTGAGGGGAAAGCGAAGTGGACTGCTGGGGGCCCATCCTTACCTTCGGAGTCCAGGGCCTGGATCTTCAGCTCCAAAGGAGAATCCTCCAGGTAGAGTTCGCGGGTAGTGGAGACGATCTGAATGCCATGGATGAGGTCGACGATGGCATCACAGCGGAGGACCTGGCCCGTGGCTGCAGGGACAGGAATGGAGGGGTCAGCACAGAAGGCAGCGCCCCAACCACCACCCCACCTCTGGGGTCTCATGGGTCAGGTGCTCTCACACTTTGGCAAGGATGAGAGCAACCAACAAAACCACCACCACAGCATGGAGGCAGGAGAACAATGACCCTCAGCATTCAAGCTGCTGACCAGCACATGGGCCTTCTGTAAGGGCTCGGAGGCATTTTCATGGCCCCCTCGAACCTTGGCAATGGGAGCATCAGCAGTTACAGCTGTATGAAAGAAAACTATTCAGAGAAAATCTGGTTTTGGTTGGGGTGTGATCAGTAAAAAACCAGGGTACGTTATGATAAGTTAGCATTCAGAAAGAGAATGCGGTTTTGAATGCTTATCCTACACTGAATCAGGACTTGCGCCCGGGGTTTGTGTACACTGGTGTTTTCACACAAGACCGTCAACTGTGCTCGAGAATGAAAGGGTTGCGTGAGCGAACACATAGCTTTTTTTACTAGCTCCATAAATAAGACACATAAAAGACATTACCCGGGGAATTCTCCAGCGGAAAAATAACAGCAAGTGACACAAAACCATCCTGCCCATTCTCCAGGCACCATAGAAACTGTGCCCCGTTCATGGTACCTTGTTGGAAAGCACCACATCAAAAGCCTTAACTACACCCACACGTAAAACTGGGGCTCTATCCTTGCTAGCAAATAACTTCAAAGAACCCCAAACTGTTCTCTGTCCAAATATATTTATTTTTCTATATAACACCCCAAACAGGCACCTGAAGACAATCTGAATGTCCAACAGAAGGGGACCTGACAGGACAACCCCCTGTGAGGAATGGGATTGAGCCATTAAAAATAACCCTATAAAAATGAAAACTTCGAAGCACGTTAAATGGCAGAAGGCACATCAGAAAATGCCATTAATTGCCTTCCAAGCAGTTTACAGCCACATGTTAAATTAAACATGGGCAATAAAAGAATTGCAACAGGTTTTTTTCATTTTGACTCCAGACCCATTGAGGAGTTATTTGGGTAACAAATAATTGTTTAGAAATGAAAGGCAGCCTCCAGGAGGACACAGCACTGGAGGGAGGGGCCGGAATGGCTCCCTCATGAGCATCTCTGACCCAACAAGAAAGAGAGAGAGTGCACTGCCAAGAGTCCTGGCGGGCTATAGAGCCTGAGGTCTCGGTATGGGGTCTCCCGACGCTTGTCGTCACCACCAGGGATTCCTACGGGGGACTCAAAGCTCTTACTGATGTCCTCGGCGAAGATGATGCTGGTCAGGCGAGCAGGCTGGGATAGGCGGGCCTGCACCACTGCCTTCTGGGAGCACTGGGCTTCGTTGGAGCCCAGTGGTTCTATACTGGCCACCTCCGGCCGGGTTGATGACCTGCGGCAAGAAGGTCAGAATTTACTCTTTGGAGCTACCCCAAGAGGCACAGCTGGCCCGAAGCCAAAGTTTCAGTTCCCCATCTGGAGCTCCGTCCCAGACTCAAACACAGAATAGAGGTGGGCAGTGTCCAGGGTCTTCTCAACCGGGAGAAATGGGGCCTGGCATAAGAGCGTGACTTCCTCTTGCAGGAGCGTGACCGCCTGGGTGCCTGAGACCTTCACACACATGTGCCCACTGAGCAAATGAACCAGGAGACCACACATGGGAATGACCTCCATAGTCAGTAGATGGTTGCCTTACAAGCCTAGTCTGTGGAGCTAGAAAGAATTCTCTCTGCTGACTTCTGAACCAGGCTGGGCACACAGCAGGCACCCAGCATTAACCAACACCAAGTAAGTCCCATCAAACCTGGAGATCACCAACTATAAAGATAATAAACAATCATAAAGGCCGCTGTGCCTAAAGCTGACATGAAAGTGAAGGTGGGGAGAAAGGCACATCACACATAAATAGACAAGTAAGATCTATGATAAGATCTATGAGTTGCCTTCTCATGGAGAGACAGGGCCTGACAACAACAGGATGAAGGTGGGGTGTGACTGGGGGAGTGATCCAAGGTCAGTGCCATGGCTTCTCACCTATGATACAGGCCGACCATAGTTTCTGGGATCAAGGCAGGACTGGAATGAGCAGGGCGGATGATACTCCGTAGAAAGTGCTGAGTGAGCATGTGTCATTATGGTTCTCTGCACACAGAGGGCTCCGGAGAGCCGTTGACGAAGGCCTCTCAGTGCCTACCACACAAAGATCTGGTGTCCCCAGCGAGGCCCTGAGGTGGGAGCAGCCAGGAGCACTCAGAACACAGGAGGGTAGTGTGATCTGAGGCCTGGGACTCAGGTCAAGGAAATGGAAAGAGGCCAAGTTCAAGGAAGATGGGAGATGCTGGCCAGAGCCTGTGTTCTTAACCACCACCCCAAGCTGCTAATGGCTTTTCTTGAGAATGTTTCAGAATTTGGAGTCTAATCATCAAGGAACTGTAAATCAAAACCACAACACTTTACCCCTCACACCTGTTAGAATGGCTATTATCAAAAAGATAAGAGATAACAAGTGTTGGCAAGGATGTGGGAAAAAGCGAACCCACGTGCCCTGTTGGTGAGAAGGCAAATTGGGGCAGCTGCCATGGAAAATAGTACAGACGTTCTTACCCCCCCCCCAAATTACAAATAGAAGTACAATATGATTCATCAATTCCACTTTTGGGACTATATCCAGAGGAAATGAAATCACTAACTTGAAAAGACACCTGCTCCCCCATATTCGCTGCAGCACTATTCACAATAGCTAAGACATGGAAGCAACCTAAGTGTCCACCGATGGCCGAATGAATCAAGAAAATGTGGAACGCCCCCCCCACACACACACACCCTGGAATATTACTCAGCCATAACAAAGAAGATAACCCTGCCGTTGGCGACAACATGGATGGATCTTCAGGGTGTTACACTCAGTGAAATAAGTCAGAGGGAGAAAGACAAATATACGATCTCACTCGTATGTGGGCTCTAACAGCAACCAAACTCAGAACAGACTGGCGGCTGTCAGAGGTGGTAGATGGAGGAAATGGGCGAAGGGGATCAAAAGGCACAAACTTCTGGTTCTAAATGAAATATATCCTGGTGATGCAAGGTTCAGCACAGTTTTGTTTTGTTTTTTAAGATTTTATTTATTTATTTGACAGAGAGAAACACAGCGAGAGAGGGAACGCAAGCAGGGGGAGTGAGAGAGGGAGAAGCAGGCTTCCCGCCGAGCAGGGAGCCCGATGTGGGGCTTGATCCCGGGTCTCCAGGATCATGACCTGAGCCAAAGGCAGTCGCTTAACCAATTGAGCCACCCAGGCGCCCCTAGCACGATTATAGTTACTAGTGTGTATTTGAACTCTGCTAAGGGAATAGCTCTTAAAGGTTGTCAACACAAGAGAAGAACTGTAACTGTGCATGATGGGCTAGACTCACTGTGATCATTTGCAATAAACACAAGAATCAACTCATTATGCTGTACAGTTTAAACTAATACTCTGTTATACATCAATTACAGCTCAATAAACCTGGTGGGGGTGGGGGAGTCCTTAAGGGAGATGGTGGGGTTTGAGGTCAAGGAGATGGCAGGAGCCGAGGTCAGGGAGGCACTGGAGGCCACAAGCAAAGGGCTCAGATTTATTCTGAAAGCAATGTCAAGCCACTAGGGAAATCTGAAGCAGGTGCACAATCCAATCTATACTGTACAGAGCAAAAGATAAGGTGTTGTCCTCGGGGTGCTTATGGAGTAAATAAGGACCCAGGGAAGGGGTGTCCCCCGTGCAGAGTGTCCAACACTCATTCCTAGGGGCTGTACTCAGCACAGTGGTCTGAACACAGCAGGAACTACCCATCTTTGCTTCCTTCCCAGCCCCTCGCTTAAACTCCCTGGAACATCATCTTATAAAAACTTGTAAAATAAAATTTAAAAAAAGTGCCTGGTGTAAAAAGCAATGGTGTGAAACAGAGCCAAAAAGACCTCTCCAAGTCTTCTGGCTTGTCACCGAGTGTCTCTCTTGGGGCCAGGTAGGCACAGCGGTCCTGCCACATGTAGTTGAGGTTGGCGGCGTGGCACACACGTCACAGACCCACGCTGAGCGGCTAGCAACGTGCCCCGGGACGGAACACCAACTGCATGAAAGTACTCAGAACACAGAGCTCCCCCACTGTCAAGGAAGGAGCCCCAAGCCCCCAAGGAAATGCACTGTGGTCTCCTCGTAGAGGGATTTCTTCCCAAAAAAAGAGCATGCCGGTGACTAAGGAAAGATGACAAAGTGGGGCAGGAACACACACGCAGATAAGAAGGTGAGAGGAGGTGATGAGAGGCAGTAAGCCTCACTGCGTGCTGGAAACACACTCCGTGTGGCTGCTGGCAGTTCTGCAACTATAAGATAGTTTTCTTTTTTCCCTTTTCTTATTTTTTTTTTTTAAGATTTTATTTATTTGAGAGAGCATGAAAGAGAGTGAGCATCAGTAGGGGGAGGGGCATATAGGGAGAGAGAAAAAGAGACTTCTCGCAGAGCAGGGAGCCGGATGCGGGGCTCAATCCCAGGACCCTGGTATCGTGACCTGAGCTGAAGGCAGACGCCTACCCGATGGAGCCACCCAGGCGCCCCCTCTAAGATAGTTTTCAAAAGCCATTAAACCACACACATATGGGCACATATACACACATAGAACTGAGTGTGGAAACAAGGAAATTAGGAAACTCACACACAGCAGAAGAGACCGAGGAGGCAGGACAAAGAAATGTAATGTGGGGTCCTGGGCAGGATCCAGGAGTAGAAAAAGAGCCTCCGTGGGAAAACTGACAGGCGGAGAGTCTGGAGGTTGGTGACCATTCACCAGTGCTGATTTCTTCATTTTGATCAGCGTTCCTGGTTGTGTAGCATGTGAACTTTGGGGGAAGCGGGGAAAGCATGTAAAGAGATTTCTGTATTATCTTTGTACCTTTTTTTGTAAATCTAAAGTTAGTCCCCAATTTAAAATTAAAAAAAAAAAAAGGACAAGGAAGGGATGGATAAACAGGCAAAGCACAGAGGACTTTTAGGGCAGGAAACTACTCTGTATGATATTATGATGGTGACACAGGTAGTCATACCTTTGTCCAAGCCTACAGAATGTACGACGCTGAGGAGGAGGCATCAGTTGCAGACTCTGGGTGACAAAGATGTGTGGATGGAGGTTCACTGATCGCAACGGATGTAGACGGTGGGGAACGTGGCAAGGGATGCTAGATGGGAAATCTCTGTAATTTTGGCTCAATTTCTGACTGCTCTAAGAAATATCAAGTCTATTTCAAAAGACGATTCCTATTTTCCGCTTCTACATTTGAGAAAGTGTGGTCTATGTCTTGTTCAATGGCCCCAATGGCCAGACATCGGGGCTCCTGGGCCGAAAACACCTCCCAGCTCTCTGAACCTCGGTCTCCTCAAGAATCAGATGGGGAGGGGCGCCTGGGTGGCTCAGTTGGTTAAGCGACTGCCTTCGGCTCAGGTCATGATCCTGGAGACGCGGGATCGAGTCCCACATCGGGCTCCCTGCTCGGCAGGAAGTCTGCTCCTCCCTCTCTCACTCCCCCTGCTTGTGTTCCCTCTCTGGCTGTGTTTCTCTCTATCAAATAAATAAAATCTTAAAAAAAAAAAAAAAAAAAGAATCAGATGGGGAAAGTCAGCTTCCACCCCCCCACCCCCCACCCCCCGCCACACAACAGCCAGTTAATCTGACAGAGAAGAATGGAGCTAGCCCAGGTCAGGCTGGAGAGGCTGGAGATTTCTCTCTCCTGCCCCCCTGCCCCCCGCATCCTTCCGCAGCCACCCCATCCCCTTCTGTGGCCGCCAGGCTCAGAGTCTGGCTGGGGACAATGCACCTCTCACTGCCGGCTGGGCTACATCCAGATGCAGGCCTCAAAGCAGCCCTCCCCAAGAGAAATATGGCAGGTCCCATTTAGCTGTTTTTTAATGACCTTGTTAACAAAAGTAACAGGTGAAATGGATTTAATATTGTTTAGCACAGTTTTGGATTTGCAAAAAACTGAGTGCTAAATATGGAGCGTCCCTATACTCTCTACTCCCCCTCCAGCACACACACACACATACACTCACTGCCTTCCCCGTTGTCAACATGCCTCACCGGAGGGCATATTTGTGACAACTAGGGAACCCACAGTGACACATTACTATTGTCCAGAGCCTCCAGTTCACATGCGGGTTCATTCTCAAGGTGTGAACAAGAACGTGTAGCCACCATCCATAACCTCACACTGAGCAGTGTCGCTGCCCTAACACTCCTGGGCTCCACCAATTCATCTCTATTTTTCACGTTCCTATTCAAGAGCCATATTAAAGTAGTAGGTCAGGGACGCCTGGGTGGCTCAGCTGGCGAAGCATCTGCCTTCAGCTCTGGTTGTGATCCCAGGGTCCTGGGATCGAGTCCCTGCGTCAGGCACCGGGCTCCCTGCTTGACAGGGAATTTGCTTCTCCGTCTCTCTCTGTCCTTCCCCTCTCACTTGTGTGCTCTCACTCTCAAATAAATTTAAAAAATAATCGGCGAGTTAATTTTAACTAGACCTAGGCTGTCACCTAACATGTCGTAGATGTCACCATCCCGACACTTGGACCAGCTGTCCTGAGGGCAGTCACGAGCACGTGCGGAGAGTGGTGAAGGCAGGGGCCCGCCAGCTCTGAGGACCAGCCCACAGGTGGGCAGCCAGGCAGGCAAACACTACTCTCAATTTACCACTTGTCCTGGGGATATTCTCTGCTCCCTGCCAAGGACCTGCCTGGGCGGTGGTGGGTGCGGAGTACTCTTAGCGCCTCTTGGGAAAGGTCCCCCTCTGGGTGTGAGCAGCCTCCTGATAAGATAAAGCAGCTGCCAAGAAGGAAGGTGCCTACCCCATTCCGGGGCCTGTGGCGAGCAGGCTGTCCCCGCGTCCCGACCAGAAGACAGCAGGATCCCATGCGGGGAAGCAGCCGCCAGTGTCCGCACCTGCTTGTCTCGGATAAGCTGGAACAGTGCAAACCACACTCCCTCTTCACAGGGCAGCTGGGCGGGCCAGAGAGCACCTCAGGAGGAACGCTAAAGACCCAAAATGTCAGCAGGTGTGGCGGACGGCCAGGTCTTGGGCAGACCGTGCCACATCCCCCCGCCTGCTGATGTCGCCCATGAATTCTCTCTGGGTTCCAGGAGGCTGCAGCTCAAGCCAGAAGGGCTCCTGACAGTCCCCAACAGGATGGTTTGGGTCAGCCCGGAGTGCTGGTTCTGTTACCAGCACAAGGGTTCTTCAGTTACCTGATCTTTCTGGGACATCCTGAGGTCTGCCTGCTTCGGCCGTACTTTTAAGAGGCACAAAAGAACCACAGAACCCAGCAATCTATGTGCTCCGGTCATGGTGAGGGTTGAATACAGATGAAAAAGCGCACTCGGAAGTGTTTGTCGGAAATTTTTTGGGCAGGTCCCCTCGGGACTTAAACTTCAGCCAGGGATTGTCAGGGGCGGGGGCGGGGAAGGAGGGGTGAAAACACTGGGCAGTAGCAACACATCAGGAACAAGAACAGAAATTGTTGCCAATGGCTGACTCTGATGGCAGGAGTATGGGTATTCATTAGATTACTCTTTGTTCTTTTCTGTGCTATTTCAACGTCTAAAGACAAACATTTCCCCCTAACAGTGGATGTAACTTAGAGAACTACTGCTGTGTCCGCATTGTACAAGGAAGTAAACTGAGGTTCAGAAAGAAGAGGGGACCAGTTATAGGCTATACCGAGGGCCAGGGCCAGGACATCTGTGATCCAAGGCCAAATGTGGATGTCTTCTGCGGTGGGAGGCTCCTCTCGGCTACACAGAAGTGTGGCCTCTGCATCCCACAGCTCTCCAGGTGGGCTCAGAACCCACAGCTCCACGCTCCCAGAGAGTCAGGCAGGTTTCTTCCAGGGCTGGGCATGGAAGAGTTGGCCACACATACACAATTCTGCAATGTTTCTGCTTCCAGAATCTGGCAAGAGATGAATCACCTTTTCCAGAGAGGGAGGACGGGTAATTCTTGAGACACAGTTGTTAATCACGCCAAGCCAGGCAGACAGAGACAGGGAGGGCTGAAGAAGATAAGAGAGGGGATGAAGGAGCACCTGACATCTGGCTGGTGCTGAGACCTCCTGGGGCCATGTTTTGATTAAGATTCAAAGCGTGGAGCACTTGTCTGGCTGGCTCTGTTGGAAGAGCATGAGACTCTTGATCTCGGGGTCGTGAGTTCAAGCCCCGTTTTGGGCGTAGAAATTACTTAAGTAAATAAAACTTATATATATGGGCACCTGGGCAGCTCAGTCAGTTAAGAGTTTGCCTTTAGCTCAGGTCATGATCCTGGGATCCTGGGATGGAGCCCCGCATCAAGCTCCCTACTGACAGGGAGTCTGTTTCTCCTTTTCCCTGCTTGTTCTCTCTCTCTCAAATAAATAAATAAAATCTTTTTTTTTTTAAGATTTTATTTATTTATTTATTTGACAGAGAGAAACACAGCTAGAGATGGAACACAAGTAGGAGGAGTGAGAGAGGGAGAAGCAGGCTTCCTGCCAAGCAGGGAGCCCAATGCGGGGCTCCATCCCAGGTCTCCGGGATCATGACCTGAGCCAAAGGCAGCCGCTTAACCAACTGAGCCACCCAGGCGCCCCAAATAAAATCTTTTATATATATGTGTGTGTGTGTGTGTGTGTGTGTGTGTGTGTGTGTGTGTGTTGGGGGAATATGATCATTAATCTTATGTGTCAGCCTGGCTGGGCCAAGAGGTTATTTGGGCAAACATTATTCTGGATGTTTCCACCAGGGTATTTCTGGATGAGATTAACATTTAAACCAGTGGACTGAGTAAAGCAGATTGTCCCAATGTCGGTGGGCCTCACCCAATCAGTTGAAGGCCTGAATAGACCAAAAGGGTTTACCCTCCTCCAAGGAAGAAAGAAAAGCTCTTGCCCAAACGCCTTTGAATTGGGACACTGGCTTATTCCTGCCTCCAGACTCAAACTGAAACAGCAGCTTTTCCCAGGTCTGCAGCCTGCCAGCCTTTGGATGGGAGTTGCATCATTGGCTTTCCTGGGCCTCTAGCTCACCAACTCCCCCTGCAGATCTTCAGACCTGTGAGCCTCCATAATCACATGGGCAAATTCCTCATAATAAATCTCTTTATATATAATAAAATTATATAGTATCGGTACTGTTTCTCTAGAGAATCCTTCCTAGCACAGGGAGAGGGCAGAAAATAGCAAAGGGAATTGTCCACCATGTGTTAAACCCATGGGTGAATACTTCTTTCCGTCAAATTACTTATCCTCTGGCAGGCCTGTCTGGAGAATGAAACCGAGGCTCAGAAAGGTGCAGCCATTTCCCCAGAGCCACACTGCTATGAGCGGCAGGGCCGGGGATCACAGCAAGGTCTGGGCAACAACAGGTCAGCTGTTTCTCCCACTTCATGAGTGTCTTCCCCGCGCAGTGACACACTCACACCAGGGAGGACACACCAATGAACTAATCGTAATGGACTCTTTATGGATTTTGGCTATTATTCTTTCATTTTCAAGTGTTTGAGGAAAAACAAACATATCTAACTCATGTGCTCAAACATGTTAATACTGATGACAACATCAATATACAAAAAAGTGAGCCATCTTGTAGGAAAGAGTGAATTCCAATATGGATCGGACATAAAAAAAAAAAAAAAAGGCCCAAGCCTGATGACGGCAAAAAGCATCCACAGTTTGGCAGTGGGGGGGGCGCGCTATGGGGTCCAGGGAGAGTGAAGGACTGAGCCTCGCCCACCAGCCACACCTTCTCTCTGGTTCTACTGTTTCTGCTGCCATTTTCCAAGGTTTCCAGAAACACAAGGACCTCGTAGTCTTGCACAGCGGTATGAGCAGCTCTGAACACACCAGTGAGTCC
>PITA01027310.1:0-21135 GCA_004023965.1 Spilogale gracilis | reverse complement strand
CCCGGGAGCTGATACAGGCAGGCGCCATCCCACACAGGGAGAAGCAAGTGGAAGAGAAGGCAAGCCTGGGCAAGAGGAGGGGCTGGTTGAAGAGGCCTGTGCAGGGTTAGGGTCTTGCTGGGGAGCCTGGAGCTCAGGAGAGGGGTTGAGGCCGAGGGACACTGAGGTGGAGAGTGAGGCCAGGGAAACAACGAAGGCGCCTGGGGGAGGTTGTAGAGGAGGCAGGAGGAGGGCCTAGGGCTGCCTGACGACCAACATCAGGACGCAGGACTGCTGAGGGGTTGAAAAACACCGTCCTATAAGAAAAGCCGCTTCAGAAGCCATTTATGGCCCATGAGGCCAGCGAGGGGCCAGGTAGTCAAGGCAGCCTGCCTGGTCTGTTCTCAGGCCGGGGCTCCTGGGAGGGGCCCCTGGGGGCTGCCGGCGGCGTCCCAGCCCCAGCTCTGGCTGCGGAAGAGCCAATCACCGGGGAAGGGCCCTTCTCAGCATAATTAGGTACGGTGATTAACAAGCAAGGAGGGGGCCTTCCCGACAGCCCTGATTACAGATGAGGACCCCGGCTGTGGCAGGAGGGGGGCAAGATCCCCATCCCAGCCAGCCAAGGTCAACACACAGTGTCAAAGAGGGACGTTGAGTCTTGTTCAAGGTTCTGTTTGAGTCCCAGGGTGGCAGAGGTCCCGCCCCCAGCCTGTCAGCCTCCAGCATTTATCTCCTGTCCTCCAGGTGCCCTGCCCTGTGGGAACCACTGGAGGCCGCCGGGAGGAGGCGATCAGCTCGTGGTGGGCCAAGGTTCTCACACAGAAATCACCCCAGAGCCAGGGCGACGAGGTAGCTTCCTCTAGAAGCCTCATTCGACACCGACATCCTCACTCTGGAGAGTGTGTAGTTTCCATGGAGCAGAGTCGTGGAGGGGGCTGGGGACGTCCTCCTTCATTATGAGCTGGTGACTCCAAACCCATGGCTTTGGTGTCACCGCTGAAGCTTCAGGTGTAGTAGGCGTATCCAATTACCCATCGTCTCTGGAGGCCAATGGGCACCTCAAACTGTTCATGCTCCTAAACTGGGCTTGTCACACCTGCACCATCCCCTGGACATCCCCCTCCCCCAGGGGCAGGCTGTGAGGTACCCAGACAATCCTCCTGTTTCTCTTCCCTAACCAAACTCTTTCAGGGCACCGATGAACTCCACTGAAGTCACTCAGCCTTCCTTGCGGTTATGGGTGGCTTTATGACATGGAGGAGGGCATCCCTTCCCAAATACAAAGCCAAATCCTTTTCGACAGAGAGGTCCTCGCCTCGTCCCCTCTGTGGGACAGCTGGAGGCACAGCAGCTATCTTGAGAGCCTAAGGCCGCATGCGTAAGGACAAAGAACCACTCACTGAGGACGGCAGAACGGAAAGGTGGAGGGATGGCCTCCCAGAGCCATGCTCACTCCAGCCTGCCTGTCGTTTCCCGACTTGGCATAGAACAAACAAGCCCACCCCATCTGTGGGGAAGAGTTCTCCAGCGCTCCATGCTCCCCTGTCTGTCACCGAGTCCTCTGATGGGCCTCCTAAGAAGTTCTGAATCGGCTTCCTCCTGCCCATGTCCCCTTGCTCCTGTCCAGGCCCTGTCACCTCCCCGTGCCCCCATGCAGCAGGTTCTGCTGGGTCTCACTGCAATCGGGCATCTCCCCGTGCCCCCCATCCCTGGAGGGCACCAGGGCTGCCAGGGCAGGTTTTCAGACTCATTCCTGAGCACTTGGCTCCCGTGTTCTCCCACAGATGCCCAGATCCCTCATCCAGGCCCTTCAGGAGTTGGCCCCAACATCTCTCCATGCTATCTTCCTCTGCTCTCTGCCTTGAATCTACCGTCTCGGTGACAGAGCTGAGCCTCCTGGTCTCTTCCCACTGTCCCGCTTTTCTCTGCCATGCTGTGGCCAAGGGCCTCGCAGACTGGCCCTCTCCTTGCCTAGTGACACCCGCTTGCATCTCGGCTGTGTGCCCAACCCTGGGAGTTGGCCACCTCCCGTGAGCTGACCCCTCAGCCCATCGGTCCTGTCACGCCGCGTGTGGTGGGCAGAGCTCAGCTGCTCTTCCCTCTGACCGCCTCCTGCAGCAGGAGCGCTCTGCGTCCCCTGCCTCCATCCGGTCAGGGTCCTGCTTTGGGGTGCTCCATGCGGACCCTGCCCTGGGGCTACCACAGCTCATCGCCGAAGCCGGGGCCCTTGTTGCTAGAAACTGGACCAAGGGGTACCAGCCCAACACCCCGATCCCGAACCTGCTTCGTCCTTAATACCCACGGCAGACCGGCACTTCTGGCTGCATCTTACCCGATTCATTCCACCCAAAGACTGAAACCTGTCAGTCGTCTGTGGGCTCTGATCTGTCGTAGCCAGCTGCCGTCTCAGCCTGTGTCGCACCTGGGGTGGTGGGTGGTCGGCCGGCTGGAGAACAACGCTGTGACCAGCTGTAATAAAGCCACTGGACTCCTGCAGAACCCCAGGGCACACCGCCATAGGCTCACGCTGGCTCAGGCATTCTCTTTGGAAATGTTGGTTTCCCCAGTTTGACACCTGCCCCCTGCCCCACTGTCCTGTGAGCTGCTTCTGTTTTGATCATAAGAATTTTTTTAAAGACCATAGACAAGATTCATATTTAAGACCTTTCAAAATAGGGAGCTGTGTGTATGTGTCCTTATTTGGACGAAAGATTGCAGCTGCTCAGCATGTTCTAGAATCCCCTCTCTGGGAAGCATCTTCAGGCCACGGCAACACCGGGTGCACTCCATGCTGAAAGATTATCACCTTCTGCTGGGGAATTCGATTTTTGTGTAATAGGAAGAAAACAATTTCTATTAGAAAAGTTGCCTATAGTTTGAAGCCGGAAAGGATTGGGCCAGCAGGAAAAAAAGTTCTTTTAACAGAGTGAAAGGTCATTTGTTGGGGTAATAACAACCACCACCACCACCGTACGATCATATTCACTTCTGACACACGATTCTTCCTCTCTCTCCCACATGGCCTGGAGAGCAGGAGCCAAAGAGTTGAGTTGTTCTTCATGATTAAGTAGTTTTGCTTCTCCCTCTGGGTGGCGAGGGAGGTGGGTGTGAGGACCAAGCAGGGGAGAGGTGGGGAGAGACGGAGGAGTCGGAAGAAGACAGGGGCCTGAGGAGGTGGTAGTGAGCCAGGCCTAGGGCAGGAGCAAGAGGGAGACATGTGTCTGGTGGCAAACTCCCGATGTTTGTAAAGCACTAATGACTAATGACTCAATTTAAGTTGTTTCTAATTCTGTGCTGAGCTGAAAATCCCACCTTTAATCCCACACCTTTTGTTGTGGCATTGTTGCTTTGAGGAAACCAAAGAGAAGGGCTGAGTTGCTGGTAGGCACGGACCCGGGCTGAGAGGGGCCGCGGGGCATGGAAGACTCACTGGGAACACAGGACAGATGGAGCTGTGCACGGAAAACAAAACAAAAACAAACCACTTCCCCCACAGGCCGCTGCCCAGAGGAAGCCCTAGGGGACAGCTGGGCAGGAACGGAAATTTTCAGAATATGTAGGGAAGGGACAGTGAGCTGCTTGACCCGGGACCAGAGGGAAGGAGGGGCAGGGCACTGACAGGACGGGCGTCGGGACTGTGTCCAGCACCTGAAGAAGGCTGCTTGGGAACTGGGCTCTGACACCGGAGGCGGCTAGCCGTGAGGTGCGACCCAGCCTTGGGTCTCAGTGTGTGGTGACGGCACTCAATCCTCAGAGCGGTTGTGGGGATTAAGATGTATTCCAGCATATTTTATTCTCACAGAAATAGAAATGCAACACATTTTATTTAACTGATTAACGAGGAGCCAGCGAGCTGCTGTGGGCAGTCACCATGAGAACTGCATTCACAGAGATTCGTCGTTTGCCCCGGACAATGCTTCCTTGCGTGTCTATCAGCCGCATTAGCTCGCTCCGGCTCCACGCGGCTACACAACAGCCCCAGACCCTCAGAGGCACGCACCCCGCAGAATCAGACCCCTGCAAAGGCCACTAGGTCATGTCCAGATTTCCTATGAAGAGACATGCAGTAATTCTTTTGCCTATTTAAAGTTTTTCACATTTAAAAAAAAAGTCTCCATCCCACCCCAGGGTCATAATAATCCCCCCAAATTATTCTTGATCCCCAACCAATGGATCTGATCAGGCTTGGACTCATTATTTTCATAGATGCAGTAAATAAATTAATGTTTGTTAATTTACAGGCCTCCTTGAGTCTACTTTCAAATCTAGGGAGTCATGCAGCATCACTGGGCAACTGCCCTGGAAATAGCGTCTCTCTGGAAGTTTTCATAAGGGCCCTCGGCTTGGATTTCTTTTCTTTTCTTTTTTTTTTTTTTTTAAGATTTTGGTTATTTATTTGTCAGAGAGAAACACAGCCAGAGAGAGAACACAAGCAGGGGGAGTGAGAGAGGGAGAAACAGGCTTCCCGCTGAGCAGGGAGCCCGATGTGGGACCCGATCCCGAGTCTCCAGGATCATGACAACCAACTGAGCCACCCAGGAGCCCCCCTTTTTTAAAAGATGTTATTTATTTATTTGACAGAGAGAAACACAGCCAGAGGGGGAACACAAGCAGGGGGAGTGAGAGAGGGAGAAGCAGGCTTCCCGCCGAGCAGGGAGCCCAATGTGGGACCCGATCCCGAGTTTCCAGGATCATGACCTGAGCCGAAGGCAGTCGCTTAACCAACTGAGCCACCCAGGAACCTCATCAGCCTGGATTTTTAAAAGTTTCTATCATTTGCTAGGAAATGGAGCTCAGACACTGTCCACACCAGGTGACTGGATGATTTGGTCTCTTTTCAAAGTCCCTGAGCTGGGGGAATGCTCCGGGTCTACAGGAAGTCACCTTATTTTGCACCTGCGAGGTTGGCACCCAGCACACTCTCTGGGGAGGGCTTGGCGGCACTGATCCTGTACATCAAATGGCTCGTCATATCTGGTTAGATGAGAATTATCCCCAGGTACGGCTTCCCAGATGCACAATCCAATTATAGCTCAGTAAAATGGAGGACAGTCTCTCATTGAACCTATGACGATACCTACGCTTCCATGAGAAGCTCAAAGAACTGAGTACATTTCTGAATTCTGGCGGGTCAGTGGAACCGATGAAAGTGACTCTTTTTGTGCCCAGCTATGAGATGTTTAACAGCTAAAACCGGTGCCAGTTTTCCACTGCAGTTTCTCCGCGCAGTAAACAGGTCATCTGACGTGCACAACAGGGTTAGGGCAGCACCACTTGCAGATAAACGATGGCCAAGACGCAAATGTCCACCAACAGGGGACGGATGGAGCGGAGTCACACGGCGGGAGAGTGAGCGAGCGGGAACTGCATGTGTCAACAGGGACAAATCGCAAAAACAACACTCACCCCCTCCTCCCTAGAAGAGAAAACTGCAGGGAGAGAGTTACAACATGTCCAATTTTATGAGATTAAAAGCTTGAAAACTATGCCATCTATTAGTAAGGGATATCTACCTATAACAAAGTCTTCAAAAATGCATAGGGATAATATAGATTAAATTCAGATGAATAGCCACCTCTGGGGAGGGAGATACATGGGAGAAAAGGCACCCAGGGACTTTGGTCATCTCTGGGGGAAAAAAAATTGTCTCTTTTCAATATACAAAAGGAAAGTCTATAAATTCCAGGTTAAGAAGGAAGAAAGGGCACCCTCATGGATCTAAACTAAACTAACTAAAGCAACATCAAAAATGTTCCAAAAAATAATCATAGTAAAATGACCTCATTCCATCTGAATTAATTCTTGTGCGTTGTTGGCTTTCAGAAAGCTCCTGCTCTGAGCTGTGTCCTGGAGATCCTGCTCCGTCTCAGTATGGCTGGAAGTTGGTCCAGGCGAGGTCAGCTAAGCAGGCTGTTCCCAGAGGTGACTCACTCAGGCGTCCGTGGTTGGGGCCACGGGCAGAGACTCTTCCTGCGGCGCTCAGGCTGCCTTCTGCTCAGGACACGGCCACTGGCCTGCCGCTGACAGCGGAACTTCCAGACAGACTCTAAGAACAACCTGTGACAAAACTGGGCGGATTCCTCTACTCCACTGTGAGGGCACTTACGAGCCTGCAGGGCCTTCCCGTAAAACGTACAGCACCTGTAATAGTCACACTGATGACGTTTACGGAGACAAACTGAACCTGGGAAGGCTGAGGGTCTCTCCTGATGTGACAACGCTTCCAATGGAGCTCTGATAAAGGAAGATGGAACCCAGTAAACAAACAAAATGACTTAGCATCACTCATCCTCCTTCTTTAAAGTGAAGGAACAAATCTTTGTGAGCTTCCAGGGGCTTTCTGGGACGTTTCAAAGAAGGTTTTAGTTGAAGATATGTGGAAGTTTTGTTTTTACTGTTTGTATTTAGGAGCTGTTCTTAAGGAGAAATCAAAAGAGTTATCAGCGAATATTTGGGTGCTTGATTCAGAAAGTATCGTGGGTCCCCAGAAACCATCCTTGCTCACCTATTTAGTACTAAAGGAAGTTGTATGTTGCAAGTTTGTTTCACTATTTGCAAATCGATCAATGTGATGCATCACATTAGTAAAAGAAAGGATAAGAACCATATGATTCTGTCAATAGATGCAGAAAAAGCATTTGATAAAGTACAACACCCATTCATGGTGAAATCCCTCAATAAAGTAGGTGTGGAGGGAACATACCTCAACATGACAAAGACCATACATGAGAAACTCACCGCAAACATCATCCTCAATGGAGAAAAACTGAGAGCACTTCTCCTAAGATCAGGAACAAGATGAGGATGCCCACTCACCACTTTTATCCAACGTAGTACTGGAAGTTCCCGCCACAGCAATCAGACAACAAAAAGAAATAGAAATCATCCAAATCAGCAAGGAAGAAGTAACTTTCATTATTTGCAAATGACATGATACTACTTGTAAAAAACCCTGAAAGACCCCACCAAAAAACTACTAGAATTCATATATGAATTCAGTAACATTGCAGGATACAAAAATCAATGTGCAGAAATCTGTTACATTTCTACACACCAATAATGAAGCCGCAGAAAGAGAAATTAAGAAAACAATCCCATTTACAGGCACACCAAAAACAAATAAGATGCTGAGGAATGTATCTAACCAAGGAGGTGAAAGATTTGTACTCTGAAAACTATAAAACATTGCTGAAAGAAATTGAAGACAACACAAAGAAATGGAAAGACATTCCATGCTCATGGATTGGAAGAACAAATATTATTACAATGATTATACTACCCAACACAATCTTTGTTGGCAAAACAATGTCAACAGTATTTTTCACAGATCTAGGACAACCCTAAAATTTTGTGTGGTACTACAAAAGGCTCTGAATAGCCACAGCAATATTGAAAAAAGAAAAACAAAGCTGGAGGAATCACAATTCCAGACTTCAAACTACATACATTACAAAACTATACTCATCAAAACAGTATGGTACTGGCACAAAATCAGATACATAGATCAATAGAACAAAACAGAAAACCCAGAAATGGATCCACAATTATATGGTCAACTACTCTTCAACAAAGCAGAAAAGAATATTCAGTAGAAAAAAAGACAGTCTCTTCAATAAATGGTTCTGGGAAAATTGGACAGCCACATGCAGAAGAATGAAACTGGACCGTTCTCTTACACCACACACAAAGATAAACTCAAAATGGCCGAAAGACCTCAATGTGAGGCAGGAATCCATCAAAGTCTTAGAGGAGAACACAGGTAGTAACATCTTTGATCTCAGCTACAGCAACTTCTTATAAAACATGTCTCTAAATGGAAGGGAAACAAAAGCAAAAATGAACTATTGGGACTTCATCAAGGTAAAAAGCTTCTGCACAATGAAAGAAGCAGTCAAGAGAACTAAAAGGCAACCTACGGAATGGGAGAAGATATTTGCAAATGATGTATCTGACAAAGAGTTAGGGTCTAAAATATATAAAGAACATACCAAACTCAACACCGCAAAAACAATCCACTTAAAAATGGATAGAAGACACGAAGAGGCATTTATCTAAAGAAGACATAAAGATGACCAACAGACATGTGAAAAGATGCTCATCATCTTATCATCAGGTAAATACAAATCAAAACTACAATGAGATATCACCTCACACCTGCCAGAATGGCTAAAATAAAAAACACAAGAAGCAGTAAGTTCTGGCAAGGATGTGGAGTAAAAGGAACACGTGTGCACTGTTGGGAAGGCAAGCTGGTGCAGCTACTCTGGGAAAGAGTATGAAGTTTCCTCAAATAGTTAAAAATAGACCTACCTTATGATCCAGCAATCATACTACTAAGTATTTACCCAAAGAAGAGAAGAGCTTTAATTCAGAGGGATACATGCCCCCCAGGTTTACAGCAGCCTTATTTATAATAGCCACAATATGGAGGCAGCCTAAGTGTTCGACAACTGATGAATGGATAAAGAAGATGTGGGACATATGTTCAATAGAATATTACTCAGCCAAAAAATAAGAGTGAAATCGTTGCCATTTGCAATGACATGGATGGAACTAGAGAGTATATCACTAAGCAGAGTAAGTCAGCCAGACGAAGACAAATACCATATGATTTCACTCATACATGGAATTTAAGAAACAAAATAAAACAAGCAGACAGAAAAAATTAGAGAGAGAGAGACCACCAAGAAACAGATTCTTAACTATAAAAAACACACTGATGGGGATACCTGGGTGGTTCAGTCAGTTGTCTTCCTTTGGCTCAGGTCATGGTCCTGGGGTCCTGTGATAGAGCCCTGTGTTGGGCTCCCTGATCAACAGGGAGCCTGCTTCTCCCTCTCGCTCTGCTCTCCCCCTCCCTCTGCTCTTCCTCTTACGTGCTTGCTCTCTAATAAATAAATAAAATCTTAAAAAGAACAAAGAAAGAAAACACACTGATGGTTACCAGAGGGGAGGGAGGTGGGTAGGGGATGCGTGAAATAAGGGATGGAAAATAAGGGGTGCACTTGCTGTGATGAGCGCTAGGTGATGTATGCAAATATTGAGTCACTATATTGCACACCTGAAACTCATAGAACAGTGTTCACTAACTGGAATTAAAATAAGAGCTTAAAATAAATAAAAAGAGAAAAAGGAAAATCGTAAAGTGAACATAGAAGGTGACATAATTTTGAAGACCGGCACCTCTTTCACAAGTGAGGTTTTGTGCGTATTTTGTTTTTTAATAATCAGGGGTATAATAAAGTCAACATAAAGCACAGCAATTTTTATGGTAGGGCACAAACTATCCACTACAGGGGCAGATTACAGGCAAGAATCGCTTCTGCGCGGTAGACAGAGACACTTACCGGTGAACCAAAGCAGCAAACCCATCAACAATGAATAAATTTTGCCAAATCTTTAACATATTTCATGGTTTCATTTCAGACCCAGGTATTATAAACCAAGACAAATAAAAGGTACTTTTTCAGTTTTGTCCTTCACTGTTCTCTCTTACAATCCGGGAAGGAAACTGCTCTTTACTGCCTCACAGAACAAAAGCGCATACACAGTTGTATTTCTTTGTTACTGTTGCTTTGTTATTAAAGATAACTTTTTTCCAAAGTAACCAACTTCTATTATACAGAAAAATCCAGGAGGTGGGTGGGAAATTGAGAACCGTCTCCGGCCAGCCCGTGTGCAGGTGAAACAGTGCGCAGGAATGCGTCTCAGCGGCCAGTGCATCCATTTTACCTCCTCTTAAAGCTGCAAACGTGAATGCGTTAATCAACCTAAATACATAGTGTTTCCGGGCCCTGGGTGGCTCAGTTGGTTGAGCGACTGCCTTCGGCTCAGGTCATGATCCTGGAGACCCGGGATCGAGCCCCACACCAGGCTCCCTGCTCGGCAGGAAGCCTGCTTCTCCCTCTCTCACTCCCACTGCTTGTGTTCCCTCTCTGTGTTTCTCTCTGTCAAATAAATAAAATCTTAAAAAACCCCAAAATAACAAACTAGCATAAACAAAGTTATTCTTAGTAATTATACTGTAGTGTCATACCTTAGACATTACCTAGGCAGCCAATGATTATCCAACCATTAGCTCCATTCAACATCAGCTTAGGGTTTTAAGTTATCTGAAGATATTGTAAATTTACTCAGATACACTACAAAACCCCTGACAAGTTTGTCTGAATAACCATTGAACTTAGAAGAACATTAATTTACGCTTTTCATTGTACCATGTAAGAATAAGGCCAGCTTTTTGATCTTCGATCAAAAAGATATTTGAGAAGTGAATTATTGAATTATTTTCTTCATGATAAAGCAAATCAAAAGAAATGTGTACTTGCATCATACTTGACAATGAGAAATTGAAGAAAAGACATACCTCCTTCTTTAAAACCCAAATTATTAAGCTAATGTGGTCTACTGTAAATGGGTTTATTTATTTATTTATTTATTAAAGATTATTTATTTATTTGACATGGAGAGAGATAGTGAGAGAGACAGAGCACCAGCAGGGGGAGTGGCAGGCAGGCAGGCAGAGGGAGACTAAGGAGCGGGCTCCCCCGAGCAAGAAGCCCCCGCCCCCATGTAGGGTTCAATCCCAGGACCCTGGGATCATGACCTGAGCTGAAGGCAGCCACTTAACTGACGGAGCCAACCAGGCGCCCCTGTATATGGATTTAGAAAACATCTTTTAAGTTAGCAGGTTTTTATGATGGATATTTTTTCAAAGCCTAATACTTGAAAGTATTAGGGAAGGTTAGGAATATTAGATTTAATAAGTGCTTATTTTTTTCTATAAACTAATCAGAATAGGGCTCCTTTGATTTAAGAGTCATCCTAGTCTAAGGTATACTCATACACCAAGTGGTCTCAGTCTTTCTTACAGTGGCTCATAGACATAGGGATGGACAGATAGGTGGAGAGATTTAGACTTCAGTGCCACAGTTTCTGCCTCGGGCCAAAAATAAACACAGACTTTGACCAATCCTAGATCTCAGAGAGATGTTCTTCCCCAGGGCACTCAATTCTTAATGGACTTGAGCCCCAAATAGACAAGGCAAACAAGCTGTATTTTCTGCTGTTTCTCATGCAAAAGGGGATAGATCTCTATCATCTGTCTACAGAGATCACCAAATGATCAAACCGTAAAACCAAATTTTCAATGGCCATTGCCAAGAATGGAGAATAACTTAACAGTAATGCAAAAACCAGAACTAAACACACAAACACAAATTCAGTTAAGATTAAAACAGAACCAGAAAAGCAGAGGATGAGAAAACCAAAGTTATGTTGCTGATTGGGACTCACTTTGGGTCTCTAAGAGGGCCGTGTGCGAGTTCAGCGCCCAGCCAATCTCCTCTCCACATGCTGTTTACCTGGCTCTGTCCAGTGAGTCCACTGGGTGTCTCATGGGACCTCTGAAACTACGATAGGATAATATTCAAAGAGATGAAATCATGACTCTCATACAAATGTAAACACATGGAAGATGTATTTAACTACTAGTGAACGAGAGAGCCAGTTTAAATAACCATTGGATTCACAAAGATTATAATCTCCATGGGATTCAATCCATCTGCATTGCTATGGACAAAAAATCATCATCACCATCAGCCCTCCAAAAGTTAACTTCTCTCTCCACAGCCTTGCCAAACAGCCCAACTAAAAACGACCAAAGGCACACATCCTTATGGAATCAGATAGTTCCTGGAGGGTCTACTAGCCAGCATTCCATTTAAAGGACACCCTGTAATCTTTTTTCCCTTCCAGTATGTTTCCTGATAGAAGGATGCAGAAGTGCACCTGTCGCAGGAGAGAGGCCGGTAAATGGCAATGGCCGGTCAAGTCCAGTGGCTAGGAGTCAACAGGTGCTCTACGATTTTTTCAGGCAGGAAAGAGCTATACTCCGGGCCATTGTCCAGACTTGGCTCATGCTCTGGCTTCCCTGAGTTAACTTCTTTTTATCTTGGGGAAGAGAAGTAAGTGCTGGGAGGGTGGGGCCAAGAAGGCCGGTGAGTAGGGAGGGGGACGTCAGCTAAGGACGTGGGCTTGCTGACTTCCTGCAGGAAGGTACAGTTGCCCCCCTCTTCCCTCCATTTCTCTGGAAAGTTGAACAGACTCTTCACATATAAAAATTTATCTTGAATGTATTAGAGTTTACACAAAATTGAACATTGTAATAGTTCAAAAATAAATATACTATTTTCTTACAGGGTGATTTAAAAAGTTTTTACAACCAAATGGCACAGTGACAATTAAGTCCCAGTGACTGATGAGAATGGATGTGGGTTATGGACCCATTAGATCACACTGAGCAAACCAGCTCCTTCCTGGAAATTTCAGCTTGCTCATTGTAGAAAAATCAGAAAATTCTCCAAAAGAATATAGCTTGAGTTAATATTTTGTGCCTATACTTTGAGATTTTTCTATTTATCTGTATTTCACATCTCCACTTGCATTAATACTGTTATTTTGAAATTAAAATGAAATATGGAGAATATCATCTACGTGCGTATCTGAAACACCCTTCGTATGTCTGATAACTGCCTATAGGTAGTGTTTGTTGGGTTTCTCCACTGTAAAGTTACTCTATTTCCCTCCTTTTTTGTGGTCTCTGGAAGGAAGTCCACTATGAACAACCTGCACTTAAGAGATGGGAAAATACAGGGCTCCTGGGTGGCTAGTGGGTTAAGTGTCAGACTCTTGGTCAGCGCTGGTCATGATCTCAGGGTTGTGGGATTGAGCTGTGTAGGTTTTGCACTCAGCTTGGAGTCTACTTGAGATTCCCCCCCCCCTCATTTTTCCCCCTCTGCTCCTCCCCTCATTTCTCTCCCACCATCTTGTGTGCTCCCTCTCTCTCTCTCTCAAATAAATAAATAAACCTTAAGAAAAAAAAAAAGAAATGGGGAATTATGCTCTATCTCCTTGAGTGGGGGAGTACTACCCAGGTTATTTGGAATGCATGGGAGATTTGCCTATTCTCCCTATTAATTTAATTACTTATGCATTCAATTGTTCATTTATGTCAGAAAGGACTCATGGCTATTGATTTTATACTCGGGGTTACTATCCGATGCTACTTTATTTTGTTGCTAAGATTGTTCCAGCCTTTTGGATCTCTCTCAGTTGACTCCTTTGACAGAACCCCATCATTGCAGGTTTTTTGTTTTTCCTTCTTTACTTTGCTCCAGGCTCATTTTGAATATTTCTTTCCCCATTTAAAGAAACAGCCATTTCTCTGAGGTTCCCAGGGCACACATTTTTAAGGGTCTTTAATACATGTTGCCCAGTTATCTTCCAGAAGGTTCATGCAATTTATAATCTACCCAGCAGCATGCGCGTGTTATTTCGCATCACACTGCGATGACTTAAAAAGATATTGAAATATAACATTTCTTCACTTTTAATTTGCTTCCTTTGATAATTTGTGGCTTTCTCTAATTTTTCTAAGTTTACTAGCCATTTGTAATTAGGTAAATTACCTTTTCATTATCCTTAACCTATCCTTTTATTTGAGTGCTCACTTTTAACACGTTAGAACAGCTGTTTACCTAGAACGTATATTAACTTTCTGACTCTCATATAAATTGCAAATATTTGTCCTAGTTTCTTACTTGGCTTTTGAATTTATTGACTGTCTTTAACTTACACAGATAATAGACATTTACTTAGAAATTTTAAACATACACAAAAGTAAAGAGGGCAACGGAATGAAGAATTCTTATGTGCCCATACCTCAGTTTCAATAATTGTCACTATTTTGCCATCTCTATTTGAGCTACTGCTTCTCTCACATCAGTTTTAGAATCTTTTAAAGCTTCTCTCACATCAGTTTTAGAATCTTTTAAATCTTTTAAAACTATTCTATTTTAAATCTTTTAAATCTTTTAAATCTTTAGAATCTTAAATTTCAGACAGCATGTAATTTTACCTCTAAGTACTACAGTATGCATCCCTGACTAACAAGAACATTAAAAAAACCCAAACATCATGTATTATCACACCAATCAAATTAAATAAACCATAGTCCCTTGATATCATGCAGTACACCGTTAAGGTTTAAATTCCTCAAAATTATCTTTTAGAGTTGATTTGTCTGAATTAGGATCCAAAGAAGACCCACACATCACTTTGGGATATATCTTAATATCCTTTGTTCTTTTCACTTGATTTATTATTATATTATCATTATCATTATTGAAAGTGCCATTGGTGTGTCAGAAAACCTAGATCATTGGATTTCTAGAATGTCCTGTACCCTAGATTTGGCTGATTGTTGCATAGAGGGCCTCTTTAACTTCTTCTTCTGTTTCCTATATTTCTTATAATGTGGTGGTTGAATCCAGAGACTTGATTAAGTTCAGGTTCTATTTTTAAGGCAAAAACCTTTTATAGATGGTGCTGTGGGTTACTATTGCATCCCAATGTGGTGGTCTTCTGGGAGGCTCATCATATCTGCTGTCCTGTTAGTGATGATAAGATTGATCACAGGTTCATGTGGAAGTCAATCTGTTCCTTCTGTCATAAAGTTCTCCATCAAAATTTCACCTACTAGATTTGTTGTTTCCTCTGAAAAATAGTTCATAAGGGAAACGTGGAATGAATACTTGATTTTGTCTCTTTATCAATTTATCAATTTTCAGAGTAATGAAATGATGTCCTGACAATTTCCTGTGATGACTGAAGAGTTTTTATTTTTATAAAAGATTTTATTTATTTATTTGAGAGAGAGGCTGAGTGAGAGAGAGTGCACAAGCCAGGGAGCAGAGGTGAAGAGGCAGAAGGAGAAGTAAATTCCCCACTGAGCAGGGACCCAGATATGGGACTCTATCACAGGATTCTGGAATCATGGCCTGAACCAAAGACAGATACTTAATGGACTGAGCGACCTAGGCTCCCCAGCTGAAGAGTTTTAAAAAATGTTTTATAAACTCATGAACTTTTATGTATTTCTTGTATTTCATTCCATGACAATCACTTTACTTTTTAGTGCTCAAATGGTCCCATCTTAAGCCAGTGTAGCCTTTTCAAATCAACGACTGTATCTCTTTTTTCTTTTCAAATTATAAGATCTGGCTCTGTTGGTTAAGCATCTGACTCTTGATCTCAGCTCAGGTCTTGATCTATCTAGTATTGTGAGTTCAAGTCCCACGTTGGGCTCCATGCTGGATGTGGAGCCTATTTAAAAAAAAAAAAAAAAAGACCTAAATGAATGAAGAGATAAACTATGTTCATGGATTGGAAGACTCAGTAGGGTTAAATGTGCCATTTTCTCCAAATACATTTATATATTTAATGCAATTTTAATTAAAATTCCAATAAACTTTTTGGGAGAACTGGTTGGATTCACTTAAAAATTTATATGGGAATGCAAAGGTCAAACAAAGATGCTATTTAAAAAGAGCAGGGTAGGAAGACTTCAGCTGCCAGATACCAATTGTGACCTATTATAAAGCCGTAGTAATTGAGGCAACATGTTGTTGGTGCAAGAATAGACATAAAGGCCATTGACCCAAAATATAGTTTAGATACAGACCCACACATTCACAGACTTTCGATTTATGATAATATGAATTATAAACTTCTCAATAAAGTGACAAGTGGAAATCCATGAGAAAAGAAAATGAAATGGTATCTCTACCTTGCACAATACATAATCTATTCTAGATGTCTTAAATACCTAAATATGGAGGATAAAGCTATAAAATATTTTAGAAATAAAAATAGAATGTTTTCATGACCTTGAGTTAGTGAAAGACTTTTTTTTCCCTAAGATTTTATTTATTTATTTGCCAGAGAAAGAGAGAGAAAGAGAATGAACAGAGCTGTGGGGAGGGATAGAGTAAGAAGGAGAAGGAGGCTGAGCAAGGAGCCCAGTGAGGGGTTGAATTCCAGGACTCTGGGATCATGACCTGAGATGAAGGCAGCCACTTAACCAACTGAACCACCCCGGTGTCCCTGAAAGAGTCCTAAACAAGAAAGAAGCATTAATGCTAGAGATGAAACACAAGATAAACTGTTCTATTTTCAACATAGTAGGTGGAAAACCTCAGATTGCTGGCATCTGTAAGCTCTGGTTTTAGTTTGTGATTGGATAAGTAGACATACTGGAAGTCAGCTTTCAGAAACACTGATGTCATTTTGACATTATATTTTATATCTGCTTCATCTGTAATTAAAAATTTATTTCTATTTTCTCTTAATAAAAATCTTTTCCTGTTATATTTTTGATGATTCTATTTTGTCTCATTTTATTACTTAGAAACCCACTCTATCATCTATCTATCATCTATCTTAGATTGTGAATGTAATTTTAAAATTTGTATTAGCTATTTTACTTTATTTTTATTGGTCTGCCATTGTTGGAAATGAAAAAAAAAAGAAAGAAAAAGCAACTGATCTATCACCACAGATAATTTGAAAACACTGAAATAGATAACACAGAAATCAAGAAATTCCACTAATGAAAAAATCCCCCATAAATGGGAAAAGTTTTTACAATACATTAGGTGTCAAGAGGCTATAAGAATTAATTCAAAAAATCAAGGAAGTTGGGCAGATAATCATGAACACACACTACAGGAGGAATTCTAATGCTGGATCAACACATGAGAACTAACCATCTTTGCCTTCTGGGACATGAACGCTAAACCACCAGGAAGACACAGTCAGCAGACAGCAAAAGTTGAGAAGTCCACAAAGGTGTCAGCGAGGAGGCTGAGGGTCATGTGTCCTCTGAAAACCCTGCGGATGGGACAGTGAGGTTGTCAAGCTCTCCTGAGAGCTCTGCAGCATCCCCTCCATCTAAATATCTACACCACCAAGCAGCACTTGCATGCTAGCCCTGGGTCAACACAAATGCTCACGTAGGACCCAAAATACCCCAGATGATGAGGCAGGACAGGCCTAGCAGCACCGTCTGTGACTGCGTAGTAAAAACAAGCAAGGTTCACCTCCCTCAGGTTGCATGGATAAAGGCAGGTGCTTTCACGCTGTGGAAGAGTAAAGAACTGGGAAGACCACCAACCACAGCCTCAGGCACTTGTGGGCATAGGTCCAAGGGGGAGTGCATCTCTTCCCTAGGGCTCCTGGGGCTTCTGCAGGGTGGTGCAAGGAGACCCTCCCAGAAATTCAGTAAACATCCTGGTGGGGGAGTCCTTCCATCCCCTAGGCCAGCTTCCCAATAGTATTCAGATGTCCTGGGGGACAAGGAGGATCCCCCAAGGGGTTTTGGGTGGGAGGAACCCTGCCATGTCAAGGAATGACACTGGCTCTGGTGTGGATCCCAAGCAGAAGGGTCCTGAGCCCAGGCTGGAGCTAGAGGGAGTGGGTTTTGCTGCTAGGGAGCTGGTCCTGGGGTAGAAGGAGGGGAACGAGGGGGTGCTGCAGACACCTGGGACCCTGGGGAACAGAGGTCTGCAGAGACAAGGACCCAGACAATGTGTGCACACATGGGCTCTGGCCTGGCTGCCATGGTGACCCCTGCTTCCAGGAGCACTTGGTCCTGTGGTTCTTTTTTTTTATTATTACAGATTTTATTTATTTATTTGAGAGAGAGAGAGGGAAAGCGAGTGCACACAGGGCGGGAGGGGCAAAGGGAGAGGGAGAAGTAAATTCCCCACTGAGTTGGAGCCACATGCAGGGCTCCACCTGAGGACCCTGGGATCATGACCTGAGCTGAAGGCAACTGTTCAACCAACTGAGCCACCCTGGCCCCTCCTCATCCCTGGGCCTGCCTCTTGTACCGAACCTGCCCTCGGTGTTCCCGTCGGTTGAGTCTGGTGCCCAGGATCCTTCCACCCTTTACCCCAGCTCCTCCTGGGTGCAAGGATCTCTCTTTTTCAAATGGTTTCTCCTGTCCCTGTTCCTATTCCTCACCCAGAGTCTGGGGTTGGTGGGGTCCCCCGAGATACTGAGATTCTTGCATCCCTGTTCTTGTTCTGTTCCTTGCTCAGCGCTTGTGCCTGCTAGGGCTGAGTTTCCATCCCACGCTCCCCGCTGTGCCCACCAAGGCCCACCCTGTTTGTGCTGGGACTCCTTCTTGTCTTCCCTCCACCCTGCAGTCCTCACCCCTGTCTCAGATGAATCTTGCAGCCATGGATTCATTCATCCCTCCATTACTGAGCAGCTGCTACGGTATCACATCTGTATGACCTCATCAATCTTTGATAGCTCCCTGGATTTCTGGTGCAAGATGGCACAGTCGCATTTTGTACATTTTTCACCCTAGAATTAGCCCATTTCCCTGGTAAAGGGTTGCTGGAGAGCACAGCCTGGCTATAAGTGTCACTCATTGTTATTTGGTGGTCTTTGCTTCTAGGCCTCTCAGTGCATAGAGCTAGGACACATGTATTTTTAAAGAGAAAAATACAAAATGATTTTATAATGTTATTTCTGATTGATTTTTAAGATCGTAGGATTTTTACTTAACTTCCTTGATTTTATACCGTGTCATCTTTATGCTGAAAATTATGGTAACTAATGATGGCAACATCGTCATTTAATACAAATATCAATACTAATCAAATGACTACTGAATATATTTATTATTTCTTTCCTTTTTTATTATCCTTAGAGTATCTCCTACTTGGGATGTAGAGTCAAAAACTCTGTGTTTTAAAGCCACTTCAAGTAATTGTTTTTTTAATGTGGTTCTGCCACATACTTTATATGCAGCTGGTCTCCTTCATTTTGGTGTACTTTCGATTTTAAAGGATTATTTGTTTTTCTCTTGTGACTAAACTTTAAAAAATTATGTAAGACATTTACAGTCTAAAATAAAAAGCATTTAACAAATTACACCCATAGAAGTCTTGCCTTTATAGCTATCCTCTTTTCTCTTTTTTTTCCTCAATAGTTATTTAAAAATAGCGGTTTTTGGTTTGTCTTTCCATTGTTTCTTATGATATTATAAGTAAATGATCTATCTATGTTTCTATCTAATTTCCCCCCTTTCTTATGTAAAAGGTATTATATCATAACTACTGTTCTGCTTGCTTGCCTCTCTTGCCTTACTTCTTCTCCCTGTCGGTACACAGAGAGATTCCCCATCTCTAGTCATAGCTGTTCAGTGATCTCTTTTGTGGCTGAAACATAGTCTATTGAGTCAGTCCCTTGCACTTGTTTAAGCCTTATACGGACTTTTCTTTTATGATTTCTACCTTTCAAGTCATTTACATAAATTTTTAAAGTGAGGAATTCAAATTAAAAATAAAATATGCCCTTCATGGTTTATCTCAAAAACTTTTAAAGTTTTGACTTAAATTCCAATTAGTTAATATACAGTAATATCAGTTTCAAGTATAGAAACACCTGGTGTTCATCACAAGTGCTATCCTTAATCCCCATCACCTGCCTCCCCTCTGGTAACCATCAGTTTGTTCTCTATAGTTAAGCGTCTTTTCTTGGTTTGCCCCTCTCTCTTTTTTTTTTTTTTACTCTATGCTCATTTGTTTTGTTTGTTTCCTACTCTATGATCCAGTAATTTCCCTTGCTAGGTATTTACCCAAGGGATAAAAAAATACTAATTCAAAGGGATACATGCACCCTGATGTTCATAGCAGCATTATTTATAATAACTAAATTGTGGAAAGAGTCCAAATGCCCACTGGCTGATGAATGGGTAAAGATGTGGTATATATACACAATGGAATATTACTCAGCCATAGAAAAGAATGAAATCTTGTCATTTGGAACAACATGGATGGAGCTACAGAGTATAATGCTAAGTTAAATAAGTCAGAGAAAGACAGATAGCATATGCCAGCGTCAGGGCTGTCTTCCTGTGTGTGTAGATCATATTATGTCCAAAAGTGCCTTCCAAGGTGTGTGGGGCGGGCACCCGCCCTGCTCAACATCAGCCAGGGTGATAGGCGGCTTTCCTGAGTCCTCCACTTGTTTTAATTCAAAGAACCACCCAGCATGCACCAGTAGAAGTTCTGACTCGTTTACTTGAGAGGGCTCCAGAGGGAAAGACCCCTAGGAGAAGAGGGCTGTAGAAGGATGCTCATCACCATCAGCTTCATGTCAGGGCCCTCTCCAGGGTTCACTACCAGCCTCACAGCTGAAGAAAATGCCAGCAGAAATTTTAGTGGTTGAGGGAGAGTGTGTGAGAAGACGCCTAACTGCCCAAAAGAAGGCTATGGAGTGGATGGCTCCCCAGACTCCGTCTCCCCAGCTACTGTGTGGGATCCTGAGAGACGAGTGGGTCCTGTCCTCTGACTTCAGAGCCCCCCAGAGCTTGGCACACAGCAGGCGCTCCCAAAGCGAAGACAGTAGAACTCCTCAAGATGTTCACGCTCCATTTTCATGAAGGGACATCCACGTTTCTTCACAGACGGCCCGCATCCCTCCCCTCAGCCCTGAGCGAGTGCCACGCAGCGCCCAGCCCCGCTCACATAGACACCCTCCAGGAGGACGCCCACCCTCCGGTCCCCTTATCGCTGCCATCCTTAAGGGCCAGGCTTCTCTCACCTCCACCACCTCGGCAACATTTCTGCCTTAACCTGTTCTCCCTCTGCCCTTGTGGCGGGAAATAGACGGTTTATTCTGGGATCTCGCCCTTTTACAGAAACGCATCCAATAGCAATGAGATGGACGTCCTCGTGCAACTTCAGCTCTAGGTCCTCCCTATGGCACATTTAATGTCAAAAAAATTGTAATAGACAAAATTATCAAACTCTTCATTAGAAAGAGGATCAATATTACTGATTTTTCTTGGCCTTAGATTCTGATATGATTCGGCACTGATCCTGCCTTTAAAATTTTGACATTTTGTTCATAATGGAAAATTTACCCCTGTTTTCTTTTTTTTAAATATCACATTAAAATATTATATATCTTGATTACTGGGTTTTTGGTGCCCTTCTAAATTTTGCAGCCATGGCAATGCCCTCATTCCCCTCATCCTAATGCTACCCGTGTCCCAAAGCAAGCTTTTACTTCTAATGGAAGGAGGCTCCAGATCGGCGTTTCCTGCCCAGTAGTATTGTGCAACTCAACCAGAACCCACCATAATTTAGTCAGCCAGGGGAGAACAGACAGGATCACAGAGAAAGGGAGAAGAGACACAAAGACACAAAGGCTGAAAGAGAGAAGCAGAAAACACAAAAGATTTTTTTTAAAAGAGATTCTATTGATTTATCTGACAGAGAGAAACACAGCCAGAGA